>QKMV01000526.1:0-21714 GCA_003287335.1 Lednia tumana
AGTTATTTTTTTAAATTTATTATAGACAGAAGACATGGGCCTAAAAAATGTAAGGTTTTTGTTCTTGAATGATGATGGCCAACCTGCAAGTTACTGTAGCCAGGTCACTTTAAATCCCAGCCCTGCCTGGCATGGCCGCAAACGCTGCTAAAGCAATGAGGGCTGCTAAGTGCCTACTATCTTTCTCCCTTAACACTCTCTGAGCAGCAAGGATATCATATCCTTTCTGATTGAAAATCGGGGCCGGGGCATTGAGTGCTCAGGGCACTGATTTCAACGATATAAAAAACATTCACTATTGAACTGAGGCATCGAACAGATCTTTTGATAAAATGTGCAAAAATTACAGTGGTCCTTGGTAATGGCTGGGCTTCGTCAATTTTCAAGATTTAGGTGACATGAAGCTAAACCCATAAGTAAAGGCTATTTTTATAAGGTTAATGCAACCCAGGTCCTCTTGAAACATTTGCATTCATAAGAGCAAACAGAAGCAGGACAATTCATACGGCTCTGAGTTTAGGTTATCTTATAAAAAATATCTTGAATATCTTAATTTGCTATCAGTTTTCAGCTTGGATTTTTGGTTTTTGGTCGGTTTTTAGTCTTCTCAGCAAAAAAACTTTCATTGTTTCAGTATGAGTGCACTCCAGAAGTTAAGTAAATAAAAAGTTTGCCTGTCAATTGTTGCAGCCCCAGGCTTAAGAGATCGCAAGTGTAGTTTTGTCACCATACAGCTAAGAAAGAAACTAATAAATTTCCAAAAAAACTGTTAGTTAATGGGTTAATAAGCTAATAAATCTTTGCAATAATATTTTTAAGTATCCTATAACAGTTGCTGTAATGCACAGACGCACTAGCAATGTTGTTCCTGCGAGTGGCTGTGCTACAGCACCTTAAATTTGTAATAGGTAATGTAAATCAACGAAGAAAACTAATCTCATAAAGCATCTTCAATAAAATTGAGTAATTCTGCTGAACTTGGCTTTTTTTTTTGATTTCACTTTCATTTGCTCCAACTTCTGAGGTAGCCAAGAGTGCGGCGTCCTTATGAACTTATCCATGGCCCATACGCCTGGTAACTTTTCCACATTTTCCCGATTTCATGTAAAAACTGTCAGCTGGTCAAACCCCGCATAAAACAAGCTTCTAAGTAATCTTCAGTTGCAAATAAAAACCAAATTATCTGCATGAAAACCATTCCCCCGAGGATCGAGATATACGGAGTGCAAATACACGAAGAACCCAAAACCACCTCCAAGGTGTACAAGCAGTGCAGCGGAATAGCGAAAATTTACAGCATCTTTGACTGTCCAAAGAAACTTGCTTTCATGTCTAAGCACTGAAAGGAAATATTTGGAAACATTCAGATGAATTCTGAGTGCTATTTAGTGAAAGAATACCTTCTCACCTGCACTTGCAAAAAGTTAGTAGATAATGTGTCTCAATCTAGATCAATAGGCTCCCGGAAACATTGTCTTCCCAACAAGAGCTGCATACAATAATAATTTTAAAACGTGCTAGCTATTACATAAACTTGTCGGGAACGTGCGATTTTGGTTCCGTTACGTATGAACAATATGACCTGTCAACTGTCATGTTAATTCACAAGAAATACAGCCACGGCTGGGAAGAGAAGTTTACACGACATAATTGACTTAATAAAAATTTACCACCCCTTCAGTTCTTCCATTCTATAACCTCTCCTACCCGCCCCTCGTCAAATAGTTTGTTAAACTGCCACTAGGTGGCACAAAAGCTCGTGCCCCTCAAAAATAGCGAATCGAATTTATAAAATTGAAAACATGCCTGAGTACCCCAACATAGCGCATTCCAATGGTGTAGAATGTTAATTTTTTATATGTTTATTTAAATTCAAATTCGGCACTGGACATTTCAGCGAATGTTTGCATAGTGTAATGGATGTCGTGAACGAAAATTTTCAATTATATACCCGCAAAAATCCGTAAAACATATCGTGGCTCAGTGGCCGAAAGCATTCATCGTCCGACTGTCACCAGTAAAAATCCCGGATCAAATCCCAGTATAGCTTCTTTTTGGCAATTTAAATTGTAACTATTTCGGGGAGCGACTCCGAGTTGGAATGCTGCAGGGTTCTTCCATTGCCAATCATGGCGACATTTAGACTCCAATGTGAACGCTATATCGTTGTAAATTTTCTCTTAGGAGGCATGTAAGAGCATAGACCTGGTCTATGGTAAGAGCAAATTCGGGGGGAAGGTGGTGGGGGACCAGAAACGGCGGCCCAGCGCCGGGTATAGACCCGGCGCTTCCCATACCCAAATAGTAACATTCGCCTAAATAAAAATTACCAAAAAGCTTTTACTGCGCCTGGATTTGATTCGTCTACCCTTGGAGTATCTAACAATGACGCTGTGTGCTCGACCACGAAGGTATGTTATGCGAGATCGATTTTAGCGAGCATATAAATTCAAATTCAGCACTGACAAATAATTGCGATGTTTGCATGGTGTTTCATGGCTTTTGGCATTCCACGCCCGTATTTTTTCCTAATACAGACTACACTTCTCCTTTTTAAATATTTAAATTTGTTTCGGTGATTAGTATGGGTAGCTATTATGGCAAGAAGGATTCTCGGGAGTTGGAATTTTTCAGAACTTATGGATGTAAAAGTCTTTAAATTGCCACTGGGCCTTAGTTACACTTCAGTTGCTGGGAGTCATGTCTAACCGCAACAAATCGCGGCAGGCAGGGGAGCCAGAATAATGTGTTACACCGGATCAAAATTCACAGCCAATCTTTATTTTACTATAGAATTTCCAGCTCAAATAGGTGGGACATTTTTAATAAAAATATTCTTGGTGTTTTTCACATGTTCATTTTACTATAGAATTTTAAGTGGACATTTCTACAAAAAAATATTGTTATCACTTTTTCAGTGGGTTTAGGACCACTTTCTGGTCGCATCCCACGTCCATTTTTGCGTTGGTGACTGATCATCGCATGCAGTTGCATGAAGTTTTTCACTAAAGTCTTCGGGAGCTGAAGGAGCATCGATGCACAGGCCCGAGGAAACATGCCGTAGTTGTCCGTCACTTGTGCGTGACCACTCTTGGGCACCTTTCAATCCATAGCACCGCTGCATCATCACTTCACCAACCCCATCCACAATGTTTTTCAGTTCAGCACAAACATTTTCACGTCTCAGCTCACCGTTGTTTGTCAGCGAAAAATACTGAAAATGCAATTTAGACAATTAGCAGAAAACTTTGCACTCTTCTATGAACGATGCCCCTCCTCTTTCCGCGCTTTTACCTGTGACATTGAGATTGTAGGATGGCAAGGATACAATCCCAATGCATAGGGCTGATTATCTTTTTCTTTTTGCATCGTATCCAAACAGACTTTCTTGCTGGCTTTCTCGACATATACCTTTCGGAACACCATAATTCATCAATACAAACAGAAATTCAAATGCACGCAAGACCAATTTTTCTCAGCAGGTATTATTACTTACTCTGCCACTTATCTGTATATTTTCAGTAAGGATAAATTTTTCAGGGTAGACATTATCCAGAAACCACTTGAAGTTCTTGCATTTAAGTCTCTTTCTTAGTTCTAAACGTTCTGACAGGTCTCCAATATTTGCCACCTGTAAAAACAAAAAGTCAAAAGGTTGCTGCAAAAGTAAAACAAGTTAAAATTTTCCCTTGTAAGAGACAAACTAGGTGTCCAAAACATTTGTAAAAAGTGGCAGTGTAAGAAACAGAGATAGAGCCAGTGCTAGTAGAGCTATCACCATAATAATCGTGCACCTTTAAATCTGGTCGATGAAGGTAGAGGAGCTCTTTATAGTCATCCATCCACACCTCTGCAAGTCTGGCAGTATTGATGCCATGTGTGTCAGCACCGCCAGGGAAAGTGTACGGGTGGAAGTCTCGGAAAATGTGGCCAACTCTCGAGCACGGAATGCTTTCCAGCCTACCACCGCACTGCCAAATCTGGGAATATGTACAGAAGTAGGCATCATATTTTAATCATGTACAAACAACTACCAAGAGTACATAATTACAACATTAACCTAGTGTAGTGGCTGTGGAGAATTTAGCAGGAATATGTTGAGAAGGACTTCGGAATCTAAAGGGTACCGAAGAACACGTTTGTACAAAAGCGAAGCCACAGGCTCGATTCTAGAGGGCCTATTCTATTCTAGGCTAAGGTTTTCTCATGACAATTCTTGACCAGTTTTGATAAGCTAAAATTCCAACTTAAGTAATCATGTGGGAAGTCTACCATTGCTAGGGGAAAGTAATAAAATATATATTTTTTTAATGTTCTGATGCTTTGAGAGGCGATGTTGAATTTGTTCATATTGGCGGTGGCGCTCTCTAATTGTAATTGGTGTCACTGCTACACTGGTCATTCAAATTACGTAAGCGAATAGGCAAGATAGTTTAAAATGTGTGTTAAAATGAAAAAGGTCCTGGACTCATTTATGTAAATGGCCCTTACCACCCCATATTAGATGGATTATAATTAAACATTTTGAATTGTGGGGCCAAGCACTATTTGTTGAAATGTATTTTGAAATAGGTCACAAACTTAAATGGGCGAGATGTATGAATGACTCCGACAAACACTGGCGCACAGTGAGCAAAATACCAGCTTTGGTTTCATTACTAGGTAAGTAACCCAACTGCCCACTTGAATAAATGTCTGACAAGCGTAATTAAAATAGTTTGCATACTCTAAATGACATTTCCAGATTTTCTCCGCCCCAAACCTCCATCCGCGAGTCATAAGAGCCAACATCCCAGAAGTACTGCCTTCCAATGGCAAATAGACCTCCTGCCATAGTTGGAGACCTGGTTTACAAATACAGTTTAGAAACATAATTGCATGGGTAATTAAAAAACTAGATATTAACAAGAAGTTAAAAGAAAAAAAAAAGATTGACAAACTCACTAATGCTATGCAATCCACTATAAATTTCCCGGCATTTTACAAACTATGCTGTTCACTTCTTTAGGGATAAAATGCCTTTCTGAAGAAGTGAACAGCAGTGAGAAATTAATAACTGAACAGCATTAGGTTACTAAGTGCAAATGATTAAATGTGAGATTATTAAATTTTTCAGACTCATGTCTTCTGTCTAATTTCAGCCCTAGTTTTCAAAAAAACTGTTAGTAAATGGGTTAAACTGCTGAAAACTTCTAACAAACAAACTGCCAACGTTTTGCTAACTATATTGAAAGCTTCCTCGGCTGTCCCGAGGATCGCCTATATAGTCCCGAGGACTATCGCCCCGAAGAAGCTTTCAATATAGTTAGCGAAACGTTGGCAGTTTGTTTGTTAGACGTTTTCAGCAGTTTAACTCATTTACTAACAGTTTTTTTGAAATGTGAGATTACTTGATAGGTCCAGCCAAATCATCCAGGTTGTGTCTACTAGGCGAAAACCATGTGAAGTGACCGCTCCATGTAAACCCGCCGACCTGAATACCATTCAAAGACTTGGAATATGTGTATTCAAATGTCTTGTCGTCGATCACATCAATCAATGGAATAATGGCAGCATTGGGGATTTGCTGAATTCGTTCAAGCATAGGCTCCAGCCTGAAAGGGAAAGCAAATCAAGTACTGAACCACCAAAAAATACAAAATTTACAAAATAAATATATTCTAGAAAATAAGAAATTAATAAAAAATTGGCTAGCCTGTTCGACTACTAATTCGGTAGCCTCAGAGAGAGCCTTTCCGCCTTATAATTGGCAGGCCCTGAATTCGACCTTGGTGACTAGTTATCCTGGCTGTAGTTTTCCATATCCCATGACCATACTGGAATAGCTTTTTCTCCACTAAAAGGCCTTGCTATCTTCCTAGGAGCCCTCTCCTTTCCCAACAAGCTGTTCAATCAGTTGGGGAGTATGGATGAGATAAAATGTATGAATTTGTAGCAGTTTAAACGTTTTAATACAGATTTTTTTAACCACAGCGATGCAGTGATGATGCCGGTACTTAAATTCAACGTTTCTCTTCCTGTGTTCATATTTCGGATGAATTCTCTATTTTTCAGGTGAAACTGTGTACTGTTTGTAAGGTGGTGTACTGGTAATTACTAATTACCAATTTCAAACTATGAAAAAAAACCTGCCCCACATTGGTCTTGTTTCAATGGTCCTGTACCAGCCACCCCTATTTGGGAACTTGTGTGGTTGTCCCAAAGTTAAAAGAAAAACAATGTTCCATGCTGTTACTGTGTACCAGCAAAATGTTCCATTTCTGTAGTATGCACACAATGCTGTTAACCAAATAAGTAGGGGTGTGCCAACCTGGTTTTTTAAAACTGAACCGAACCTTGAACCGAATCTAGAAAGGTTGCTATGCTATGCTGCAATCACAATCTAGCCAACGACTAACTCCCAAAGATGTAGGATACGCTGAGATGACAAGGTTTACAAATAAACCACTTGAAGCATCACTTGTTCCAGAGCGGTCTTTGAAATACTAACACTCATATCAAATAATTCACTTCAGAAATATCATAGTCTGTTCAGCTCAGCTGCCAGAGCAACGGCTATGTCGGCCAGAGATCCGGGGTCCGAGTCCTCAAGCAGGCAGGTATTTTTGAAGTGATATTAAAATTCATTTAAGTGGAATTCTTGGCATTTTTGCCCAGTTTATAAACAGTTTTTTTTTTTTAAATAAATACTAAGTTTAGGGGTTGGACACAAGTCTAAAGAATGTTATAGGAGTACCTTATTTTTTATTTGTACCAGGAACTAAACTTACAATGGGCTACAATCATCCTCATCCTCCTAATCAGTTTGCTTGCAAAAACAGGGGTATCTATTTTCCTCGCCAGTTATCTTTCCGCATTATTTAATATTGATTATTACTAGGGCTTCGCCGTAACGCTTTATATAAACGCGTTGCTGGATGAGCGTAGTATTTCTTCCAAAACTTCAAAAGATAAATACCCTTTAAAAAATATGCTTAAAAAAAAACCATTGCTACCTCTGTAAATGACGAGTGGCTTATTTTTCAGGCTTTCAGTTCTTTCTTCTCCAACAATATGACTGGTTGCTATGACACACGCATTCAACTGGTGTAGGCAAGAAATGGGAAATTGTGATTAAAAACCGACAAAATATTTAATTTAAAGAGACAAACATATCAGATTGCGCTCAAAATTTGATACGATCTTTGTTGAAACACGTTAAACGTCATTGGAAAGTTTCACCAAACACAATGCAGAACTTTGGCCTGGAGAGTGTGACAGAGTTCCATTTTTTCCAAAATGACCACAAAAATGCGTTTTCCAAGAAAGCGATTGAACTGATTGCATTCAATATTGTACCACACCTACGTTGACACTTCACAAAGATATCCTGAAAGTTTCATTGAAATAGACGCAGCCGTTTGGCATACAGACTGCAACCAAATCGGGGAAAAATTCGATAAAACTATGAAAAATTTACTGAAATGTGAATTTCATGAAAATTAATTCATGGATTGTGCTCTAAAAGTAAGCAGGTCTAAGTTCAGAGAAAACAAAGGTTCCCTGAAATTTTCATAGAAATTAGTTAAGGCGTTATGCCTGTAAAGCGGGAACAAATACACAAAAAAACATAAAAACACAACATACTTTTTTCTACGGTAAGTTAAATTGAAGTCTTCGCACCGCTCGCTACGCTCATCCAATGAATACTATTGTACGATTTTGTTGCGTATCAGCAATGGGGTGATTTTGGATGGTACCTGTACATTAGATTTAGATTTTATAACAGCTAATCACAGCTGATTGGATTCAGTACAGCCAACTGCTGTCACATTTAATTTCAAGGAGAACTGACAACCTAATTTATTGCAACGTATGGAAAAAAAATAAAAGTTCGAAAAAATTTCAAGAGCGAAATTTACAGGTTCAGCTTGGAATTCAAACCAGTTCAGACACCCCTACAAAAAAGTTACTAGTAGTTAGCTATAGTAGTCTGACAAACCACTAACCACATGAATGTAGTCTCACAGTGAGCATCGAGGAACACGATTACATCGCCTGAGGCCTCATTAGCACCTGCCACTCGGGCCTGAATCAAGCCTGATCTCTTCGCAAGGCGAACTAGCTGCACCTTTCCTGGCAAGTGGGTATTGATAAAGTAATCAAGCTGTGCACCCAAGCATTCTGGAACAAACCATCAATACCTCATTAAAACTAAATACCATCATCGGTGAAATAAAATATGAGCCAATAATGTTAATCACTTTTGTTAACGACTAAACAACTGTGAAATTGAAAGTTCCTGTGCGATGCCTTCATGTATGTTCATAAGCTTTTTGTTTTGAAATGTTAGCATATTGGAAGTCTCTAAAATGAGCCATAACCCATTGTTGCTTAGACAAAAAAATATGCTCAGTTCATAACTACGAGAATTTTTCTTACCTCTATATCTTAGAAAAGATAAGCTACAAAAATCTTCTACCGTCATAACGCTTTCCCTGGCCAGTGTTCTAGTGAGCATTCTTGCTCTGTACTTAACATTTTCGTTCAGTCCCATTCGCTTACCTGTGTCCTTCACAATCACAGTACATAATATTGCACACTTTTAAAGCTTACAATTTGCAAAATAATTTCTTAACACTTTTAAAAAGATGTGAAACCTAAGCAAATAGACTCGAATAAATTGAGTACACTGCTCTTAACAGTGGCATTATTGAAAATGTTTTACCATTATGTGTAGATGAAATTAAATGCTATTTTATTTATCGGCTAATTGTCACCTCGGGTACTTTGGTCATCCACAAGAATGATTTCCTTCAAAAGGTGAGGAGGCGAACGATTTAGAACGCTAAATACCGTTCGCATCAATGAGCTCCATGCCTCATTGGTAAATACAATAATCACACTAGCTGACGGTAGGTGTGAATAATCGTGAGTAGCGCTGATGCATCTACAGACAGAAAATGTATCTACAATTGAACCAAATATTTTAAAAACACAAAAGTGAGTAAGTTTACTCATGCCAAACACAAAAATTCTAGTACTGAAAGCACTTACAATGGATCACGTATATCAGGTAACTGTCTTGTGTAAGGAATTTTATCACTTAAAAGTAAATTAAATGCTTCTTTCTTTAAAATTGCTTTTAATGCATCCTCACTGATATCACTTTTTGCAGGACCACCACCATCACCAAGTCCAGGAACTATTTGTGACATTTCTTTGGTTACCAAATCTTCCATCTCTTTTATTTTAGTGCCACGTAGGAAAGAGCCGTCATAAAATGACATGCTGTCATTCTTTCCCAAATCCTTTTTTATTTGAACCAGCCGATTAGAAATTTTTATCTTTTCTAGATCTTTTGCTGGTATGCTCGAGAGAAAGTTGCGGTTATTTGAAAACACTAATAGGTATCCTGCAGAAATGATTACAAAGAAACACAAGTATTTGAATCCTTGGTTTCGCCTCCGCAAACAAAAGGGCATTCGCAGCTTCATTCTGTAAAATAAAAAGCACAACACAAATAATTTATGGATAAAAGTTTTTACTGAATGCAAAATGGTGACTGGTGGCTGCACTCAAAAGCGTAGAATCTTCTCATAAATGACACTTTCTCCCCCCTTCAGTAGGTTTCTCTGTAGCTGGTATTAATTAAATTACTTCAAAGACGATTTGCAAAAGGCCACTTGTTGCCATTTCCAGGTAATTTATGGTGTAGTGCTTTTCTTATGCGGCTACGCTTTTGTGGAGTCCTTTTTGACTCTGAAATCTCTATTTTGAAAAACCCCTAATTTTCTGTTATTCATTTAACATGACCAAGAGTCACAAAGAGTAAAGCCGTAAAAGAAAGGTCCCAATTATTTTGCAATACTGGCCATATCTTTATTACAGTAGGTACCTACTCAAGTTAATATCCTTTGTGAATCCAGACCCTGGTCAATCCATTAGGCCAAGTAGGCCTAATGGATTGACTGATTGATACTGATTGATACTTGATACTGATTGATACTTGATACTGATTGATTAATGATTGATACTGCCTGTGGGCGCTGAGATTCTGGGAAATGCCAAAAATTTTCAGCTTTTACTTAGTAGCAGTTGGCATGGCTACAAGGAGGGTGCCGTATTTTTTGTAAGGCAAAAATGAGGTACCTAATTCACTTAATTTGTACTTTATAAAGGTGCTCTCGTAAGCTACATTACATGCTCTGCACTCCACAGGCAATGAACAATGTTTTCAAAGGAAACACATTGAACTCCCGGAAACAGGGAGAAATTGTTTAGTTATTTTTGTGTGCAAAAAAGTAGAGAGCAACCGATTTATTTTGTCACACAGCCAAAGCGCTGTTAATGACAGAGCTGGGACAGAGAATACGTTGCAGCTCTGTATTAATCTAGGAGGCAATTTTGAATAGTGCCTCATCCATAGAAACATTTTCTTCGACAATGGTGGAAACCATGGAAACTCAACCTTTTTCAACAAGGGTGACAATCAATTTGCAACAATGGCAAACATCCAAACTATGGCAGCGCGTAACATTGCCGAATAAAATTCTTTGTTTTTGTGCCCTGGCTTTTCGACTGAGGATATACATATAGAGGTACCTACGTATTTTTTTTTGTTCATCATGAAATAATAAGAAAAATTACCAGAATTGTAGAGCTACCTGTAGAGGCCTGTAGGTACAAATACATTTTAGTTATAGGAACAGAAGTGATAAACCATAGAGTACCGTGGACTTATATTGGGCCCATAATGGGACCAATGGTGGGACCCTCTGGGCATAATGACCTTTATTACCTTACAAAAACTAAACTACCTGACTAATGACAAAACGACTTGGTAAAAAGGGGCAATTTACCTGTAAAGAAATTCAGACGATCGGACAACTCACAACATCTTATCAGTGATATCAAGGTTTGGCACTAGCACCTACTATCACCTACTATCACAGATACCGGTTAAGCCCAGAGCCCATTTCAGAACCCACCGCATCAACGCCACACTTTCAACCACGAACTGAGAACTCATACGGCTCATACGTCACTGACAGATGACAGATGACATGTGTGACTGTGACATTCGCCTTAGAAATCGTGCTGCGTTGGCGCACGACATGTGCCGTTGGCGTTTCAGTGCAATGTTGGCACAAAGTGCCCACAGCTGGAGGGCTTAACAGGCACAGCTGGCTCGTTCGACAGAGGCTTTACAGACAATTTCATTGTTAAATATCTTTAAACCTCTAGATCTTTGCTCTAGTCCATTTCAGTCTGGCTATTCGCGCGATCTAGCTGGATCTTGCAACACTAGGCAAATGGTTTTGTTCGCTAATCGCTCTTACGAATGAACATGTAGGAAGAGGGCTCTGATTTGTGGGACTTTTGCTTGGATCATTTGTGTTGAGACCAATAGACAACATTCAAAAAGGCTTAATACAGAGTCAAAATGGCCTTTACAAAATTTAACCCCATAGGAAAAGCGTTATTTACACGATTTTAATCGTCTCTGGAATGACTCTTTGAATGTGGTCTATAAATATTTTTTGAAATTTGCACCCAATACAATGCAGAGTGGGTTACAAGCCGTTTGGCCAAGCCTCTCTAGTTTAGCCTTCAGACAGCAAACAAATAGTGGAAACAGTCGATAAACTTCTAAAAAATTTACAGGAATGCGAATTTCACGATGGATTGCGTTAAAAAATGTGGCAGATCGAGAAGACTCCATTTTCTGAAAATTGCATTGCAACAAAAATAATGTGTTTTTGCAAGAAAAAAGCTTGCCCGCGCTTTTTTCTGTGGGTAAACAAATTTAAGTCGCCTTGCTCGCTACACTCATAACAAATGGTACAAAGCTTTTACTTTTTATTACAACTTGTTAAGCAAATTCGATTAGGCTTTATTAGGTAAATACGAAAATTAAGAAAAAAGTATCAACGCGCAGTCGATTTTGAATGCTGGAGCTCCAGCATCGGAGTTGCTCCTACAGCTGATGTGGGAAGAACTTGTTCGCTACAATACCGCCTAGAGGACGCTGCTGACTATTTTCTCGCAGCTGACGACGTTAACGTCTGCCAGTGGTATCGGCAGATTGCTTCATATATTTTTAAGTTTTGCCGATTGTACAAGCAAGGTCGAATAAGGGTCACTGTCGTGTCACCCTCACCCACTGACCACTGTACGAAGATTGGCTACCTGACTAGGTCTACCACTCGGCAGCTTCGTTCAATCTCTAACCGGTGTCCTTTGAGGAAGCAGTGTATTTATTACTCACAGTATCATGGTAAGATTATGTCACCTACTGCTTGCTAGGTTTTTAGAACTATGGCATTTTCTTTTAATCATATTGGAGGTGACCGATTGTGGTCAAAATTTTACGATTAACTTTATTTCAGGCACAGCCTATCCGTGTTGTTGTAACAGGGGCAGCAGGGCAGATAGCATACTCTCTGCTTTATCAGTTAGCCAAGGGTGATGTGTTTGGCAGCGAGCAACCGATAATTCTTCACCTTCTTGATATACCTCCGATGATGGGAGTTCTTGAGGGTGTAGTCATGGAAATATCTGACTGTGCTTTGCCACTTGTTGTTAAAGTAGTTCCTACTGCTGACCCTGCTGTCGCATTTAAAGATGTTGAAGCTGCATTTCTAGTGGGTGCAATGCCTCGCAAAGAAGGAATGGAGAGAAAAGACCTTCTTTCAGCCAACGTAAAAATATTCAAAGTTCAGGTATGTTTTATCACTCCAAGTAGACCTATGGACTTAGTAACCTTTGTACGTGCTAGGTTTGTATAGGACCTATAGTGGAGTTGCTTTTTATTTTAATACATGTACAGACAAATGGAGGTCGAGTTTTTTGCATGAGACAGCAATACTAGAAAGCCTAGCAAATTTTAACTTCTATGATGGCACAAGAAACATTTTTCATAATTAGATGATAACTACAAATCCTTGGAACAGTACATATTTCTTGAAGTGTACTATAGAATTTAAAAAAAAAAAATTGTTTGGGGATAAATTTCAAAGATACTTAATGGGAAACATCGCGACTTTTCTTATAAGCTAACATGGCAGATCTTTAAAATCACACCCTTTTCAGCTCCTCATGCCTGTACATATATTCCAAAAAATATGAAGAAATACAAATTTTCGGTTATGAAAATTATGATCTTTTATGAACATTTTAGCCGTTTTATAATATGTCAAGGTATTGCACAAAAAAAAACTTCCAAGCTACTCTATCCAAAAACATATCATACATTTTCATAACTTAATATTAATCAATTGTTGGTAGCTACGTAGACATTAGGAAACAATTTTCATTGTATAAAGAGCCAAGCATTTGCATCTTTTTAATTTTTTACAGCTATCATATTTGACTTGAGAAATAAGTGACATGAGTAATAATGATTATTACTTGAACTCATATTGTAACTTTTGTACGTTTTCAGGGTGAAGCATTAGATAAATATGCTAAGAAAACTGTGAAGGTTCTTGTGGTTGGAAACCCAGCTAACACAAATGCTTTAGTGTGTTCAAAATATGCTCCATCCATCCCGAAAGAAAACTTTACAGCGATGACTCGTTTGGACCAAAACCGAGCACAAGCTCAAATTGCTGCGCGATTGAAAGTAAGAATAGCGGAAGGGCAACCCATCTGTGGTGTCAAAAATTTGGACTTAAGCTGTACTAACACTGGCTGTTGATCTCAGGTTTCTGTAGATAAAGTGAAAAATGTGATCATTTGGGGAAACCATTCATCAACCCAGTTCCCCGATGCTCGTCATGCTACTGTAGAACTGCCCAGTGGGAGCAGCTCAGTGTTCGATGCTATCAAGGATGATAATTGGCTGAAGGCCGAGTTCGTTGGTGTATGTATTTATATAACAGGCCATGCTATCTGCCCTCCCTTGTTGGAATCAGTCCAATTTATTGCCATGTTGACAAACAACAAGTCATTGCTATGGTTTTTCAGTGGCACGTTACAAACTTAACAATCTGGCAAAAAATTAAGGCGTCTAATTCGCTATTGCCATGGTAATTTTTAACGGACTGTTAGGCTCTTAATGGGCCACTAAAAAACCGGCTAACTAAAACTTTATGCTTGCTCAAACAGACGGTGCAAAAACGTGGAGCGGCCGTGATTGCTGCACGCAAAATGTCCTCTGCAATGTCTGCAGCCAAGGCAGCTGGTGATCATATGCACGACATATGGTTGGGAACTAAACCTGGTCAATTTGTATCCATGGGAGTAATTTCGGATGGTTCTTATGAGACTCCTACAGACATCATCTTTTCTTTCCCGGTAACCATCTCGAATAAAGAATGGAAAATTGTTCAGGTAAAGCATAACTTCCTATAGAATGTACGTCTCTACTAGACCTTATTCAATGTATTAAAAAACCAATTCTTTCTAGGGTTTGCCTATCGAGACATTTGCCAAGTCCCAATTGGACATTACTGGGAAGGAGTTGGTAGAGGAGCGCGGAGAAGCCATGTCCGTCTGTGAGAATTGACACGTTGCGCCTCCAACCGGACTGCCCTGCAAAATATAGTTGACGAGCATTGCACGTAGGGAATCTACTACACAGCACTTAGAATGCGTGACTTGGCTGTTATTTTTGGTTGATCTATGGTAGTTTTATACGAATTTCCTAGAGATGGTTGGTAGGCGCTGTTAAGAAAACATGGCCATTACTATAAGAGGTCTTGGCTATTAGGACACCTTCGGTAGTTACATAAGGGCTTTGGTGGTTTGGTTTCGATTATATGGATATGGTGAATACATCAAAGACTTAGCTAAGTAGGTGTATGTAAACCTAAGGTTGTTTGTTATTATGGATTCAGCTTCACCAACTGCTGCATAACAGTGGGCCATGTAATAGCAATTGCCATGTACAACAATTTTTAGGGGAATGAAATGGGCTGCTTTTAAAAAACACATAGTTGCTAAAGAAATAATCTGATTTTTTCATCTTAGTGCATTATAGTAGGTAGTGAGTTATAAAGCAATAACCTTCCTTGGAAACATAGTCTTCGATATAGAATGATTTTTTTTTATCTTGTTTCTGCAAACTTGTTTTCACATTTCCATGTTTTCAAAATAAGTCTTTTTTTCCGAGTAAACACTACCTCGATATCAGCTGGGGGATTTGTAATCCTGTATGTGGAACTTCTTATTTACTACGCCACTGCATTTTCTTAGAACGTTATACCTTATCTTATTTTGACGGTTATACTGATGTTAAACTTTGTATTTAATTAAAGTGCTTGAAGGGCAAATTGTTTAATGGCATAATTATTTACCTATGAAAAACATTTCCTTTTGCCATTTCGGTTCTCAAATAGCTTAACAGTTGAGTTGCACCGGTTCTTGCGAGATAACCGAACTTCAACAACATTCTACTGTCAAAATAACTATTATTTAAGTGTTAAGAACGGCTAACAAACAAATTCCAAACGTTCGGAATTAAATGTCACATTTGCCTACAGTAGTTTGCCAAACGTTGTGAATTTGTTTGTTAGAAGTTCTCAGCAGTGTTACCCCGTTAAATAACAGTTTTTTTGAAAACTAGTGCTATGATTAAAAAGAAGATACGAGTCTAAAGAAATTGATAACATTCTGCTGGATCAGAGGCTGGATGGGTGACCATTCTTTCTGATACCTAGTTTTGTTCAGTAGAGGTTGGAGGGTTTGAAGCTAGTACGTTAGCTTCAATCGTGATAAACCTCTTCACAGCACGGATTAGTGGAGGAATCCTGCTGTTCAAGTTGCACCGCCCTTCGGAAGGTTCGTTAGCGGTGGTCCCCGGTGGTTTTCGACAGGAGTAGGCTACTTGTCGGCACCAGGTGTCCCCTCTTCTTTGCTAGGTTCATCATCACCCTATCATTCACTGATGCCATATGACCAATGCCACAGGGCAAACAGTCGAGTCTCATTACACGCCACATAATCAATCAATGAAGATGTACGAATAATTCTGCATATGATTGGCGTAATTCTCGTATAATATGAACCCGCTGTTTGTATGCTTGGCTAATTTCATCATACAGTGGTTAGTTCATGTACGAAATGCCAGTGTTTAGTAAGTTACTTTTTATAAATAGTGGCATTACTTCACTCACTACTTAAGCGGTTTGTTTAGAAAAAAATATCGTTTCAAAATGATATTCAAATTATTTTACATTCATCTTTGACAAACCTACAGAAACAAAACAAATTTGACGCTTGTTTTATTAATAAAGTGTTTTCAATTTTTATATCCGGCATCCTGGCTCTAAAAGCTGTGATTTGTGCTGTCATCTGGTGGAAAAGTAACGCAAACGTAACGTTGCACTACTTTCCAAATTTGAGAAATCAAGTGAACGGCCCTAGTTTCCTCCTTACTTTATTTTTCGAGTAGTACCACTACTCGAAAATGTTACTTAAAAGTAGTGTTCTTACATATCGCGCTACTTCCCAATACTAAAAAAATAATATTTATTGCAAAGGTGTCAGTCGATTATGGCCCAACAAACGATTAAGTGAAATCAAAGTTACATCATTGACACATTAGATATTCTTAAAAATTGTGTAATTCTATAAAAAATCTTTGACGTGCCAATTGTTCCGAGTTCAGTGCCCTCTGTCTGGAATGCCCATCAACCCATGCTGCTATAGTAGCAGCTCAAGCTAGCTGCAGCCATATTGGTAGAGACCACTAGCACCACGTAATTTCAAATTGAGATTAAGATAGAAACAAACATGATACCTAATTGGTTTTAATATTATTTATAGGTATTTAGCATTTGAATTGTACCAGCTGGGAAAGAAAAGAAATAAAGCATTTATTTGATATTTAACACAATTGTGGTCTACACCAAGAAGCCAAGCTTGCTTCCCTCGGTAGCAGCAATCAGCGTTCCAGGCCACCTGAAATAGATTCAGTGGTGCCCTAATAGTAACTTAAATATATTTTTGTTGCTCAAATAGTTCCCATGAGAGCACTACCAAGAAACACGATACCAATTTCAACAGCTCTCAAAACCTCCATTCTATCATTTAATAAATAATTGGTTTGTTTTCTTGGGCGCTAAAAATTTAGTCCAAAATACCAGTAGGTACTTTACCTATTAAAATCATTTGATAAGGTCAGGCAATAGTTTGAAGCGTACATTGTCAACACCGTTAGATATTGCCCCAGGAGTTGAAACCGAGACCAGCGGCATGACCACCAATCCGTACCAGAAAAAATCATGTGGCGCCCATATTTGCCAAAATCATTTTCAAGAGGTGTCTGTGACCATTTCTGAGGGCTACATGACAGCAAATATGGCAGTCAAACGAATTTTTCTGGTTCAGATTCGTGGTCGCGTTGCTAGCTTGTAGCGTCACCTCATAGGGCAATATGGGCTCCATGGTTTCCAATATAGGGAGTAAATATTTCAAAAAATAATAATCACAAGGAGTCATCACAAGGATATTTCTTTATATTGATGCCATAATTCGATACACATGTAAGCGAGTTTAAGCCCATGTTAATGAAACTCATTTACGGTTCACCTGCAGGTATATTTAACTTTTAGTAGCTAAGCACATTGTACAACTAACTCATTGCCTAGTTGTGCAAGAAGGCACACACAAAAATATTCAGTTTGTCACGGCAATGATATCATTTGTGCAGGTTTTATAGGGCCTTTTAAGGGCCCGTCCTAACTCGACGTGACCTCGACCTAGCGTCCATGAGTTGACAATGAGTCGTACGAGAAAACTTCTGTGGACCAAGTTTTGCCGACAAACGCTGCTTCAACCGTTAAAGATGACCAATTATTGTAAGCAAGAGAGTGGTAGATATAAATATAATTCACGTTTGTCTGCAAACCTTTAACCGTTTCCAGTTTTGCTTTCTTTTGCCTGTTATATATAGTTCAAATTTAGTAAAAATCACATTAATGATCATTTTTGGGCTCAGATTTCAGCTTTGTTGGCCAAAATATTGAAAAAGCGCTTCAGAGATACTTAGTTACACTTTTATCTACAACTCTCTGGCTTACTATCATTAGTTTTTTTGAACGGTTCAGTCAGCGTTTGTTGACAAAACTTAGTCTGCAATGAAGATTCAAGATAGGACTAGCCCTTAACTCGTCCAAAGCTGACTTTATATCAATAATATTTGCCATGAAATCAAAAAAAATCAATATGGATTTCCATTATACAACACTGCATTATGTTATGAGTGTCACATAACACCTAAATATTATATATTTATCAGTTCTAGTCTGTGTTTCTTCTTGTTAGGTTAATTAAATTGATAAACTTGCAATATCTGCACAAGCTAGTCAGTACATGAAATGCCTACAGTAAAAGTGGGTTCTTTTACAACAGCAGCCAAACTTTAAGAATTCCTCGACATTTTTCCATCAACCTATCAGTTTTTATGTGTGCACACAAATAGATCACAATTGTTGAGGTCGTGCTTTAAAATATACCCTCTAACTTCATGTTTTACTCGACTATGTTCTTAAAAATTCAGAACATGGATATTGTGGAGATAGTAGCTAGATAAGATGCTTAATAGACATAAGACAGCTGTAACTTTGCTGATGTTAAGGGCCCGTCCTACTTCTACGTTAACTCCATATAACATCTATGATTCAAAATTGCGAGTAGGGAACAACTTCTGCAGACCAAGTTTTGTCAACAAATTTTGACTCAACTGATCAAGATAACCAATGGTAGTAAAGGAGAGAGTAATAGATATAGGTGTATCTTAGGTCTCTTGCCAAGCCCTTTTTTCAGGGTTGTTTTCCTGTATCTGTTTTACATTACACAAGCATAGCAAAAATTACCCTAAATCACTTTATTTGCAAGCATATTTTGGCTTTATTGGCCAGAATATTGCAAAAACTGCTGGTAAGAGGAAAATTTACACTTTTCTCTACGACACTCTCGGTTACTACCATAGTTTATCTTAAACGGTTGGGTCATTTTTGGTTGACAAAACTGGGTCTGAGTGAATAAAGAGGTAGAGGTAGGTTGGGCCCTTAATCAATGAATGTGATATTCAAAGCAGAGAAGTCAATCATATTTAGTGTGTGTGTGAACAAAATATGTGGCTCTCATTTTGGCTACCAATTTGCTGACGTCAGTTTTGATTAGCATATAGCTCTAATATCATGTCTGTCAAAACGTGGAAGATTACAAAAAGAACCGTGCACAGCACTGAAATTTGCTGGGCATCATTTCACAGGGCTGGGTAAAAGTGCACAAAGGATAAGACTCACCACACCATCCTATATGCAATCTGGCATATTATGCCACCACATCATCAGGTAAAAAACAATATCCTTTCCAGAATTTGATAAATGTAATCAAATGTAATCCAAGGATTTAGAAAACTCGTCACTTAACTTTGGTTTTATCTAATTGAGATGGAAGCCCTTTTCTCGAGTAGCTGCTAGCAGCCTCTCTCGTAGTAATTCTTCTGTTGGGTAGTCCGGCAGTTTGAGGTAGTGAACGCAAGTGTTTACCGACGGGTAACTTCCCTCGCCTGCATCCACTTTCCTTACAACTGTGAGTCGAGGGTATAGGTTGGCCAGGCCCCCGGGGGGTAGAGAGGAGCAGCCAGTAGTGAACTGAAGGAAAGCCTTGCGCTCCTCCGCAGTCATCTTCACCAGCACATTGACAAACCGCAGGAACCCGGGACTGAAACAACAATATTTTGTGACCACAGCTCTGAGATCTCCGCTAATGAACTAACTGGTTACCCTCAGCCGAATAGCTATTTTGTTTCAAAAAAAGTCAGTAGAATATTCATCTTTTAGCCATGGCAAAGAAAATAGGAAACTATAGACCCATCAGTCTAACTAGCACAGCCTGCAAAGTATTTGAGAAGCTAATTTGCAGTATGGCACATTAGAAAAATAATGCACACTTAAAAATGGCTATCAAAATCTCGGCATGGATTTAGGAGCATGTATTCCTGCAAAACCCAATTAGTTGCACTGACCCAAGAGTTAGCAGATATGATCAACATCTGCTGCTCTTGGGTGGGCTGGGGGGAGGGGGTAATGGTCAGCCTGCCCTCCTTGAAATGAAGAGTGTTCTGGTCCCCCACGCTAAGCTTAATTGAAAAGAAGATGGCCAGATTGAGGCAGTGCTGAACATTATCCGTCTTTCTGACAAACTATGCCCAGAGTGTGAGGGTGGAAGTCTTAAACTCAGAAGAGGTTAGCAAGGCACCCTATGTCCCACAGGGGAGCATCCTGGCTCGTCTACTATTCATAGATTTTGTACATGACTTTATGGAGGCGGTCACCAGGAGAATAAGATTATTTGTAAATGAATGCATAGTTTACTGGCAGATTCAGAAAGAGAGGGACGAAGATGCCTTCCAAATGGACATGGATGCAAAAGGGAAATGGATCGAAGACAACAGCATGCATCTAAACATGGAAAAATGTGAAGTTGTCAGATTTTGAGCAAGAATAGGGTACCATTGCAGATATGAACTGAATGGATCAGAGTTGATGTTGAGAAAAGAAGTTAATTGCAAATACTGCTTGGAGTGGAAACGCCCTGCTGATAAGTTGGTGGCCAAAGGAAGTAGGGGTCAAAGCTTTGTGATGCAAGTACAGAAAGGTTCACATCAGTTGGTGGGTGAATGTGCAGACAGACAGGTAGATGGGCTAGTCAGGCCCATCTTTGAGTAGAGAGGGATGGTATGGGACCCTTATAGCCAATGCGATGTTGAAGCGGTAGAGGGTTCCGAGCAGGGGGGCAAGGCGAGTGAGGGCAAGAGTTAAAGAGACTGTGTTGGGATACAAAAAAAATCAGGTATCAGGAAGAGTCCACGTGAAATAAGTAAGGAGCTAGATTTGTGAAGTTCCACGCTAAGGAGGGAAAAAGCTAGACTGATGCATACGAAGGGTGTAAGGAAGTTCGTGGGGACATGCTGGAATATATAAATCAGGGAATGGGAGGGAATGGATATAAATTCAGGTAGAGTAGGCAGTACTGAATTGGGTAGGCATGCCCTCCAGCTCGTACCATTAAAAACTAGAGCTGGAACCGGGACTAAGAAAGGGCGCAGCAAACATAACTAAGATATTTAGGAACAAACTCCATTCAGGGAGTATTCAGTTATGTATGCCCTATCTATAGGATTATTACTGGCTTGTTACACTGAAACCTAATCATGTTCATAGATCTTTTAGTATTTCCACTGTAAATTGTTACCTACACATGTCAACACACCCCTCCTGTTATTAGCTTTACACTTAAAATAACACTAAATGTACGGTTGTACGCAAATAAATACAAATAAACAAAAGAAACCCGATCGGTAAATTGGTTATTATCGTACCTGTCTTTCGTGTAACCCAACTTGGGTTCCGTGAAATTTAAAAGATCATCTCTGCTCCATTGCGGATTTTGATCCCCACATAACATGATTCGGACCTCTTCTGGACTAAACGCTCTCAGCTTATCGAGAGGGAAAACTCGGGAGAACCCTTCTCTGAAAGCTTCCAATTGTCGCGCTATTCCCTTTTCCAAGCAGAACGATGTCGTGGACTCCGAGTAATCTTCCACATTATCCAATGTCACCTAAACGAGAAATTATTTTTTATGACAAGGTCTGACAATGTGCTCGCAAGTTACCGATGGTGAATTGCAAATGTACTCACTTCCACGTCCGAACCGTTGGGCACCAGATCCACCGACGTAAAGCCAAATACTCGCGAAGACGGCAAGTAGTTG
>QKMV01000527.1:0-21706 GCA_003287335.1 Lednia tumana
GCGATGCGATGTGATGCGATGCGATGCGATGCGATGCGATGCGATGCGATGCGATGCGATGCGATGCGATGCGATGCCGTGTAGGTATTAATATGCATGAAACAGATCCACCATCAGCAGTAGCCTTGTGTTTCGCTGCATCAGTTTGTTTGCTGTTGAATGTCGCTCAAGGAGGCTAGCTGCTAGGTGTTCGGTGCTCACGCACTTGCTTTGCCTCCATGGCGCATCGTGCATCGTCTATGCCTACCATGCCACATTTCACTTGACATGCAAATCGCATTCAAGCCAATTGCTCTAGTCAATTGTCTCTTTCGGATGAAACCACACTGGCGAAGCGTTTCCTCATTTTCTACTCTTGTTTTAGACGAACAGTTGGGAATTTTAGCAAACCGCTGGAGACTGCACACATCTCCTCGATTTTATGCACGTTTTTACCGCAACTGACGGCAAAAAGGGTTTATTGCCGCTATCAAAACCGTATGAAAATCGATTTTATTATCACGTGAGATGGTTTCCTTGTATACCAGTGTTATTAAATGAATTTTTAATGAGCACTTTATTCAAGTATTCACACAAATGTTTCACCACTGAAATAATTTTCCTGTCAGATGGTTATTCCATTTATTCCAACAAACCAATTAAAATCAAAGTCGACCGCTAACTTTTCTCTTCTATTTTAGCAATCAAAGACAGCATCATTCTGATATTTTTATCTCTTGAGAAAAGCGTAATAAAACGGAGGTTCAGTCTTTTTAGTTTTTAGATGTTAGTACAATATTATTATGCTTATTTGAAGGGTATCGGATAAGTAAGCAAATTTGCGCTGTAGTAGTGAAAATTACCTTGTGTAATTACACGATTGTTGAACTATGCATTACAAAATAAAATACGACCCAGTATTCCGACCCATTTCACGAGTCACGAGTCACAACCAATGGCAGTGAGAGCATTTAAGATTTGATTCTTGCGTGTATCGGTTTTCCATCTGATAGAGATAAGGCACAGCATCGGCCATCTATCCCCAACGAATAGTCTAGTACGAGCTAGACAAAGTGTATTGGCGCTCACAGGCCACAGCAAAACGTCACTCTTTCACTCTTTCACTCACTCGCCATGCACTCACCATGCACTCACCTTGCAAAGCATGATCAATAAACACCTCAAAGCAACCATTTCTCCTTCTTCTTTGCAAGGATGCTATCCGCTAATCACAAAGTGATAAATTCTTCGTTCAATTTCACTACCTCGTAACGTGCTCAACGTAATTTCTTTGTACGCGAGGAGTAGCCACAGACAGGCAAACGGACAAATAAGAAACTTAAATCAAAGAGGAATATGATTTTACTTATAAGTTATTTATCTGAATAGGACCTCCGACGTAGCTTACGAGCCGCATTTTGCAAGTCGCAATTCGACGTGTTATTCTTGACTTCATAATCTATGGTTGTAAACCAAGTCCAGCTAAGCATGTTTATGAGCTGGCTGGACTCACTATCTGTCCCATAGGAGGTAAGTTTCTTTCTCATCTCAGAGACCATAGAGAGGACTACCAGCGAAGGTGCGGTGAGCCTTATTTTAATCTCTGAGAAGAGGTCAATATTGGCCAAGGCTGACTGTCTAACTCTAAAGTATAAACAACGTTTGCACATTGCACAAACATAGGTACTATAATACTCATAGTCGGTCGCACTATTCTTTTCAGAGTTGATATACCTTGACTAAAATACTTTGCTGCCACTAGGGGCACGTATTAATATGTTGAGAGTACAACGGTTTCTTAAAGTTGAACTAGAAAAAAAATGTAGTGGACGTAGCACCGATCCATGTGATTGGCTTGCAAAAATAAAGACGGCGAACAACAGCATTAATAATCCATAGTATGCATAGGTTCTTGCCCTTAGTTCGGCAGCTTTGGTCGCACTGGCCTCTAACACCGTAGACGGTGTAATATCCATAATTATAATAGCCCTGGCATGAGTAATTAACCAGCATGCTTTTTAATAATCGTCCTGGAAAGATGTGATGTATACAGGTGACCTTACGAATGAACGTCGTGAACTCAATGCGACAGAAATGTTGATAATTTTCGATACCGTTTACGGAATATGATCGATTTTATTTCTGTCCATATTTTTCAATTAAATTAGCGAAAGCTCGTTGTCAAACTAGTGTTTCGTTGAGACTCGTTGAAGTCCAGTGTAAAGTTTAATTGTTGAAAACTGTATTCCAAATCGTCATGCACGTGTTTTTATATACAAAATTATATAGTTGAGATGTGAAGCGAGATAACAATTATAATATTTCATCGGTAGATGCACAGGTATATACTTAACTTTGCGAAGAGTGTGATTCTTTCTGCCTTGGCGATAAACTAAATTGATGGCCAATGCATACAAGTTTCGCACTTGCAGAGATTTATGTATTCCTTGTAGGTATCTCTTCAGAATTACTTCCCACACTGGATTTCTGTTAGCATCTTTTTCTTACGTTTTTCCTATAATAACATGTGATGGTATTAAAAACTGTACTATCTGCAACACTCTCTTGAAAGCTAATGCTAAAAGTCAGTTTTAACCATCTTGCCGAGTGATTTAAGGTAAGATAATTCGATCAAAACGTGCCAATATCACACAATTATTAGTGTGAGTTTATTCATTTGCCAATAACACAAATCGTTTTCCACGTATGAGCTTGAGATCTTCAGAGTGTGTTTCTGTTTTCTTTATGCTAGGATGTTAATGTCATAGCAAAATTATAAATAAAACACACAATATGACCTTACAATTAAGGAAAATGACCGTAAAACAGGAAAATATGACATTATAAAATGTGTTTATGAAAATGTCCGTGTAACGTTGTTGCTCTTGAAGATAGAGTAGTAGAACCTCCAGGATATTCTCTAGAGGAGAGCCTTTCTGACGAGACTTTCCTCCACACATTTTGCAAGATAGAAATTTTCTATTCGCATAAAACACATCCACTAATTCTTCAAAAAAACTGTTAATAAATGGGTTTAACTGCTGAGAACTTCTATCAAACAAACTGCCAACGTTTCGCTAATTATGCTGAAAGCTTCTTCGGGGTGATTGTCCGTTCGGGGCGAAACGTTGGTGGTTTGTTTGTTAGAAGTTCTCAGAAGTTAAACCTATTTAATAACAGTTTTTTTTTGCTGAAATTAGGCAGAAGACATCAGTCTTAAGAATTTTACATCCACTAATTCTTCAACAAAATTGTTCTACAGCTTTCTGCAGCTTCAACTTTCCTTTTGGCATTTTGAAATCATTAAGTCTTGACCAGAAGTAATATGGCGGCCTATGCTTTGGCTAGAAAATTATATTTTCTGCCAGACTTAAAAAATAGGTAGATCCAGTTTTACTTGCAGCTTGGAATTCAATAGAGTAGCAAGATTATATCCTATACTCGTAAAATATGACAGTATAAAAGTATAAACACAAATATAACCAAATTTGACCACGCAACCAGAATCTATCAACATGTGCATTTATATGACCTATAAAACTTATGTTTTAACACCAGAAACACACGAGTCATTCTCATATTTTAATTTGGATGCACAACGTGATTGCAAAAAAGATATGACATGTCATTACCATCCTAGCCCTAACTTCACTTGGCCTCTGTCTGTCTGTCTGTCTATCTGTCTGTCTGTCTGTCTGTCTGTCTGTCTGTCTGTCTGTCTGTCTGTCTGCCCGGTTATGTCCGGTTACACAGTACACGGGCCACCGGCACAAGGGCCGCCTGTCAAGCAAGGCACTAAATGACCAAGGGCTACCTCGCTTGCGGTGTTGCCAGATGAAGCACGTGGAGTTCAAAGGCCCGTCTGCCTACATTTTCCAGTAATTTTTGACAAAGATGTTGGATTGATTATTTGTCTGAACGTTCAACTTCCGTCATAAATTTAGATAAAATAATATCAATTTGACCCCTTCCCCCCAAGAGCCCATTTTGAGTCGTGCGCAGCGGATACCCAGATGTTGCATAAATTTTGCATTATTTGACGAGAATAAAAAAAATCTAAAATATAACGCAAAGCGTGCGGAAACGTACAGGCATGACACATTTCGTGCTGAAATCCAACCGACAAAGCAGAGGTACGTACTTACTTTCCAAGCTAAATTTGTGTCTCGCAGCACTGAAAAAATTTGTCATCGGTGTGGGTGTCTGTCACCGAATGACTCCACCGAAAACGTAATTGTTTCCTCATTTAATCCATTCGCTGTAAGTTGTAAGTAATGTCGAACAACACCTCATCGCGTCGAAGTCGTGAGCCGTCTGAGCCGGACACCCAAACAAATCTGATCTTGACAATGTGTCATAGCGTTATTATCTTCATTCCTCGCTTGACGCGAGAGGGAAATGCCTCTCGTCGGCTCCGGCTCAAAGAAGGGCTATATTATTTTTGATTCGCGACGACCAAAGTGTGAAATAAGTGACTATCTACGGAGGGCGTAGGCTTAATAACTGTTGGGACGGATTTTTCTCTTCCCATAGCGAGGACTTCCCATGCGGCATGCACGATGTTCGGTACCTACAGTCCGTAACCAGCGTCCAGTCCAGGCGCCGTCGAGTAATTGCATGTTTGATTGCTAGTAGGTACAGGTAGGGTACTTACCACCCGATATGACAATTGAGAATAAATATCATCCTTCCACAGCGACACCCCTAGCCCATTGCATTGACAAAACTAATCATATAGGATACATCTCCGCTTCATTCCTCATAAGGTAATATATAATGAAACAATTTTTAAGCATCGTTTCTCTTGTTATGTCGTATTTAGCATAAAACGCTTGCAGCTATTGAAGTAAAATTGATAGCGTATTCCGTGTGAACGCACTCTCCTTAGTGCACTCATGGATTACACTCTCCGGCAATGACAACTGACAAGTAGACGTTCTCACTCTCAGATTATGCACTGTAATTGTAATTGAGCATAACTTATCCAAATAATTAATGTTTTTACTAGATTATAAATGTGCAAAGCTTCTAGGCTCTAACAATCATTGTTAAACATAATTTGAGATGTTATCGTGCTTCACGGTGACGCGTTTTGTAAAAAAAAGTACCGTGCAAACTACAACGTCTCGATGTATCTTCCACGATGGCGTGGAGCTCCTTAGGAGAGTCATCCTCGGGAGTTTTTAGAATATTAAAATCACCGAAAATACCTGCTTACTCGAGGACTCGATCCCCGGACCGTTTGCTTACCGGGCAAATGCTCTAACCTCTGAGCTAAGCAAGGTACGGCATTTCGGAAGTGATTTTAATCTATATTAGTGGTAGATCTCAATTGCGAAGATTTTTGAAGTGATTTCAATATTAAAATTATTACTAGCCGTGTATTTGGCTTTAAATGTTTAATCCTTGTCATCCTCGGACATCCTCTAAAGGATATCCTCAGAATTTTCACGGCATTGTGCACGATAGGTCGCGATTATTGACGGCTACGGCTTTAAGGGCGAAAATTGTCCTGCGAACAGAGCGCGTCCCTGAAGAGGACAATGCTATGCAACACTAACGGCTCTGGAAGCCGCCACGTTGAGCTGTTATTTTTCGAAGTGGCCAAGGTAGTGAAGTCAAACAGTGGTGTACGCCAGTGATTCTCGCACGCACAGTTTACAAGATAAAAAAAGAGTTGGCAAATGTTTACAAAAGACTAGTAGATTTCTTAGTTGTATTGGGAAGTTAGCAGAAAAAAATCACAACAGAAAAAATGGTGAAAACTGTCTTTTTAGGGTACTTTGTTCGTTTGAAAAACAGCGAACGAGGGGAAATTTAGAAATTTGTTTCCTATTGTGAAATATATAAATCTTTTGCTACTTTATCTAAAAGAACGCCTTTCTATGTAAACTGTGCATACAAGAGTTATTGGCGTAAACAACTGTTTTGGCTTTCTTGAGCGCATTTATTTGGTTTGTTGAGATTTTTCCACTCAAATGTATCGCGCACCAAGCTTTATGTTATACACGTACACAATGTTTGTTTTCGGTCTGTTTAAAATTTTGGAAATTCAGCTGCTTTTAATTCAGAAATTTTTAATTCAGAAATGCACAAGTTTTCAATTAAAATCCTTTGCATTTCTAAGAAAATCTTTCACAGCTTCGAAAAAAATACCGTTGTGTAGAGCGTTTTAAAATATGCACTCAACTAAATAACAACAATACAAATCAACCCATCAACCAGTTCACCTGCTTCACATCGTTCATCCACAAGCAATCGATTTGCCATTTTCTTCCACTTGCAAGAGCTTCCGGAGCTGAGTTCCAAAACGAGCTGGGAAGTATATGAACTTCGAGATAAAATCCTCGATTCTTTGTCTGAGCCAGAAATCATTGAGAAATCATATTGTAAATTCATCTACAGGTAAATTGTGAACGTTAGCAACATAGAACCCATAGACGTCTCATAGCATCGTGCATATATCTACAAGTAGATTTATCCTCGTGTTGGTGTAAGTAGCCTAAGCTGTGGTAACTAATTATACTCAACGAAATTTGTTTCTTTTTTGCGTCATTTTTCTTCGTTTACTGTTAGATTTTAATCCTTATTATCCAGGCGTCGCTATAGGCATTCTAAATGAAGACAGTTCGCTTTAAATAAAAGGATGTATGTAACTCGGGTAAGCGTCGGCCATTTTAGCTCACGTAATTTAAGATTTGTCTTCATATTAATTCTAACAGGATTTAAGGGGTTAAGATCACACGTTCAGAACGGGTCTGTTCTTCGTTGGCATCATGTCGCAATATCACCAAGAGTTCACAGTTCGCAGTGTCTTGCTTGCCTGCCTGCCTGCCTGCCTGCCGGATACACTGCAGCTTAAAGGCCACCGGCACAAAGGCCGCCTGTCAATCAAGGCGATAATAGCCTGCTAATGACCGGCGTATGGGCCGCTTCATGTGCAGTGTTGCCAAATGCAACACGTGGTATTCTGAATGCCACTCTGTCCTACAGAAATAAATAGACGAGCACCTACAACTACTATCATTTGGTTTTTTGTAAAGAGCAACCTTTCCGCATATGATGGTGTCGTAATAAAATAGGAAGGGCTACGTGGGCTAAGTTAGCCAATTTTGGGGTGAAACTGGTCTTAATCCTATAAAGCCTATGCACCATTCGTTTCCTAATTCCTAGTCCTAAAAATGAGAATCGTGATACCCGTGCTTACCGTGCTATCCGCGGTTTTGGTGGATATTTTAGAAACTAATGCACATAAAAGTCGTTTGTTAAACCTTTATTAGAAGCACTAACGAGTTCAGTGGTATTGATGGTGTATGAGTACCTAGTACACTCCCTAAGAAATATACAATGTCCTGCCAAAGATCATTCGTTTGTATAGGCTATTTCTTGTGTCATGGCGGCCTTGCTTACGTTTAAAACAACGTCTACTAAAACGTTTACCGTACACTTTTAATCACATTTATAATATTATTATTTACCTCCCTTCATTTTATTTTAAATAAGTAATCACCGTGAATGAGTTTCTCGCCCCGCTTCATATTGCTAAACACAGCTTGATCACCCATGTTGGCTTGGACGCAATTGTCTGATTTTTGAAAACAACAACACATCGTAATGACAAGCTCTCATTGCCAGTCGCACGTCATACCTGAGGCCGAAGGGCGATGAGCGAATTCATTTCACATGCGAGGAATTACCAAATGCGTCACTACGTCACTACACTGACAATAGGTTTAAATAAATTGAATGACATCAAAGTTAAAGCTCATATTATGTTTGGGAGAAGCAAACATTCGTCCTAGAATGGTTAGGCCTACAACAGAAGTAAACCGGGAATGGTTTGACTGGAAACCACGCCCCCCTTTCCTCACCAAAAACCTGCATTTCGCATCTGTCAACACCGCAAATGAATTGGCCTATCTGCTGGTCATTAACGCCTTAATTGAAAGGTGACTCTTACGCCGGTTGGTACCTTTTGCCAGTAAAAGCCAGACTGCTTGCCTGCCTGTCGAGTATCCCAACCGAAGTTCAACCGCACTGCTAAGCCTCATTTCGTTTCGACCACCATTTTGTTTCTGCTCTTACTCATTGGCGAATACAATTTTTATTACCTTAGTAAGTCTTTGGACAACTGCAAAACCGAATTTTCTTCTCATGCGAGTTTATGCCGAGTAATTCATGCGCTTAAAAGCCTTAATCTCGCAAGCATCCAAAGATTTTATATTAGAGAGACAGTAAATAGCATGCATCACTGTTACATTTGACAAGTCGCACCAGCCATCAAGCACAAGCACAATCACGCAAGGGTCAGCAAACAACATCCCTGCACGAGAGAGATAGCGCTCGCTGGTGAGCCACTCACAAGAACAAGATGGACGTTTCGGTGTGCGGGTTTATCCTGCCCTTGACCTATCATATTGAGAAGGTGGACTTTACGGTCAACGTGCATGGCTAGTTATGAGGGAAATGATAGTGACCGTGACCTTCTGGTCGTTATTATACATCGCTGTCAGGACTTTTACCTTTACGTCGTCTGTCGTCATACATTTAGCGAGCAGCTAAAAGCGGTCTTGGTTGGCTAATGGCGTGTTACACACCTATAGTAGTGGCTGAATTTGAACGGCTCAGGTCTCAGCTTAGACCAGCGCATCCCAACTTGCGTTAATCCTCGTTGTAGCCATTTATTCAGCTAGCTGGCTAGCCGCGAGGTGCTCAAGCAAGTGATCTGAAAATCAAAGAGCTAGTTGGCTATTTGGGAGATCACATCTGCTATATATCTCTAGTCGCGAGAAATATTTATACGTTACATATCCTATATTTGGATGCAACACATAAACTCAATCAGAAATCTAACTGCGTAGTCAAGGTGTATACATTCAACCGCCCAAGAAAATACTAATTAAACGTCACTCTTCTCTAAGCTAAGTTCTGTTAGAAAAAGATGAGGATACATCGTACACCTTAGCTCTAGCTGCCAGCTTGACTCTCTATAGGTGTGAATGCTTTTTATTAATTGCTCCATAAATTGTATCCTGCTCCCCGCTGGAGTATGATTATGACAGTGAGAGATTAGCAGAAAGATGCAGATGACCAACCGCTTTACAACCGCACAACAGCTATCTCAGTTGGCTGTTTATAATTGATAGAATTCTTTGCTTGCCAAGTGTGTCCTTATTTGAATAGAACCCCCATACACAGTACGCATGTACGATTCCCATTATTGGTCATTTGCGGGATGTGAAATGATTGATACTCGTGACCGTTCCTATTGTGAATTGTGAATGTATACGTAAGTGCACCCATATGACTAAATGATGCAGAGGCGCTGGCTGGTGATTGTGATCCGTGGTCACATTGGTACGAATATGACACAAATAGGATTTTTTTCTATTCTTTTAGACAGCATAGTTAAACTGTGTAAACTGGGCATTTGTTTAAGTGGACATGAAACAACATACAATTCATTCGCCGTAGTACGCTCCGGCATGAAACACCAGTCATCTACTGAGGTCCAGCCGTTCAAGAAAGTAGAGACGTATTCGTTTTGGCGAGAGAGAGAGAGAGAGAGAGAGAGAGAGAGAGAGAGAGAGAGAGAGAGAGAGAGAGAGAGAGAGAGAGAGAGAGAGCGAGAGAGAGAGAAGAATACATCAGAAATCAGACGGCATTAGCAGAAAGAAATGCCTTGGTTGTAGAAGCATTCCTGGTCCGCATGGTAAACGACTGCAATTTGCCAATAACGTATTTCCCTCCAAGGATGCAACGACTGCAACATTGCACATGGTTCGGGTTGTGTGTTTCGAGCTCGGTAGCAAAGTTTGAAAACTACAAAGTCTGAGCGCGGCGTGGACTATTTATGTTTGCTGTATGTGTTGTGTGCTCGAGCCGAAACGTGCTAAACACTTCGCAGACTGCTTTATGTTGCTATTTGCTTAGGATACATCCGCTCTTTGACGACTGGCCGATTCGAATTGATGGCTAATTGAAAATAATTGTATACGCGTGCGATGTGTTAGGTGGTGTTGGTAACCACAGTAACTATTTGTTCAAACATATGTGAGACTGTTTCTTGTTTTCTGTGTATTTGGCGCAGCAAAATCGGATCGCAAACTTTCTGGGGGTTTAGAGGAAAACATGAGAAGCCTATAGATTAAAGTATTTAGTTTAAAGTAAAGAAGTTTTGTAGCTGCTTGTTATAAAATAATTATATTTGGTTTTGATGCCTCATTACCATACATTCTAGTTAGACAAACATTTATTTTAATTACGACTACGCTCTGTGGATCCTACATTTTTGAGGAGTAAAATTAAAGCGTTCCTATAAATGCGTTCTCGTGCATGATGCCACCATCAGCTGTTGCTGTTGGTGTTGCCGTTGCATTTGCTCGTCCCGTCATCGTGTTAATTACGCTGAATCGCTAAGTAGCAAATTATTACGTTTATAATGAACATTTTAACAAGTTGTGTTGCTAAGAGTGTAGTTACATCAGTTTCACAATCCGTTTGAAATTGGCTAATGGCTGATCCATGCTCTGCGCTTCTCTACTCGTTACGATGCTAACATATTCTGTAGCATATAGCGGCTGTGAGCAAGAAAGTCATTGTACAGCTTATTTATTTTGTGTGCTTATTTACATTTTTCTAACATTAGACAAGCGTTATTGTTACGTGATGATACATCCTATCTTGCAAGTAACCACAACACACAAAAGATTCGATGGTTCGATCCCGGTGCCGCTAATTACTTAGTGCTTACGCCCCCCGAGTAAATGCTGGAGATATTATTCACGATTCATACCTTCTTCGGCTTCCTTATTTCAATTTACATAAGTGACGTTTCACGTCAATACAGCTGAATATGGTAGAGCGAGAAGAAAGGAAGACAATTGGGTCCATCGCACATGACATTTCACACGTGAGTGAGAAATCACACTTCCTTTGCGCTTCTTCTTACCGTTGGGCTTCTTCTTACATATCCATTCATTTCATTATATTACGCAGCCTCTTACAATAGAGATAGTTTGAACGGCTTTGTGTCAGTCGATGTTTCCTTTGCTGATTTTTGTGTGAATTGCAAGAGATACTTAGTATAGGGACAAGCAAAGGCATACGATACCGAAATAATCGTATGTTGATTGAAATTGAAACTGAAACTGAAATCCAGCATAATTTCACTTTAGTGTGTTCTATATGTTCAGAAGTCTGGCTATATAGATAGTTTGCAGGGTGACCACTGCCGCCTCGATAAAGACATAATATGCCACCAGCTGTCAAACACACTACAACTAAATCTTGTAACGTCCTTATTCAATTCTATAAGTAATGTTTTGTTTTAACTATGGAGAGAATGGACGACTAGTGATCAAGGAATTCCAGAGTCAATCAACGTTGTGCGACAATGCTTTTCTTATGGCGTTAAAAATCCCCCAATGTTGATCGCCTCTGGAACGCTAGTGGTCCATTAGATTATTTGACATTTTTATCAAGATCTTGCTTCGTAATGCGTAAGCTTGAGAGCAACTGCAAAACCAAGATGGCGGAATTTATGCATTTATCTGGGCCGCAGTGATGCTCGTGCAAACTATTGATAGGTATCTAGATTCAAAACATACGCGTCACTTTTGCTGCCACCCAAGATGATTGGTTCGTTCTTCGTGGGCCGTTCTTCGTTTGAAAGAAAACTGTTTTCCCGAAAGTGTTGCATGTAGATTGGATTCTTCTGACATGGTATATTGAGGTCTGAGTAAAAGGTGATACACGAAGACAAACTTAGCCAAATTATTTTGTTGCATGAAAGGTTGGTAATGTGCCGGCCATTAATCTCTTGTTTTGTGTGGAGTGTACTTCAGAGTTCAGGGATATGAACAGTTTTGAACCCAAGTATGAAGACCGATTTAGTTGGGCAACGAGTTACCCAAAAACGCTATTGACACCGACTTTTTTTTTCTTGCAGCTACTTTTCAGGGGTTGAATAAGTTTTGGGAACTTAAACATAATGAAGCCTGCTAGATATAAAACTGTCCAATGATACCATTTAAAATTACCATAGCAGGAAATTCCTCCCAAAAACGTGCAAATACTATCTTGAATTTAATTGTCTTTTCGTATTACCATGTATACACAAAAAGCCAGTAAAAATCATAAATTAGCAAATGTCGGGTTTCGCATTTCGTAAAGCTTTTGGCAAAGCGTGAATCATCCAACTTAAAACCACACACACAAATATTCTTAACTGTATTTTTCGGCTTTTCGTCATGTAATTTCATTTTTCTGACTGTGGCATTAATACCAGCTGAACGTGTTACTGTGGTAACGTACCGTATCGAAAATAACTCCTCAGCTTTTCCATTTGTTTCTTAGATTTCAGTTGTCCAGCAATGCCTTCACCTTATTAGTTTGATGGTTGATTAGCAGTTCAGTGAATTGTTGCCGAGTTGAATGGAGAGATGGGTATTCACTATTCGAGAAGTGAGCGATGGACGTGGTGGACCCATGAAAATAGACGACTGACTGCCAGCAGTCCGTGTGCATTGTGCAATGCATGGTTGATATGAGTGATACGTACATTCATTAGTATCGCCAGGCCCATGGGTTGTCTTGTTAGTTGTTACGTTCCTGCTCCTGCGGCTGGCCGGCCGGCCGCTGTGAGTGAGTATTGTCACCTAACATTCCTCATTGATGGGACCTTAGGTCAGCGTTCAACTAGCCAGACATAGGTCATTAGCGGTGTGTCACTTGCAACTCCCAGTACCCACGCTCTAGGTAGTACGATTCATCCTCATTTGCGCACCATTATTACACTTGAAATATATTATAATAGGCGGCGTTCCGCATTGTTTGGTATTGATAGCCTGTGTGATTGGTTAAGGCAGGTTTTTTTTTTTTGGTTTTTGTTGAAAGAAATGGCTGGCACTCAGGCAGCGTAATAAGCAATTAAAAGTCAAACGAGCACGAGCCGATTATATAATAGAACATTAGTAAAATAGGAAATGATTAAAATCCGGATAAAGATCCTTGTCGGTCGAGTCGGTGTGCCGTATTCCAACCCATTTCGGTGGCGCTCGGATAACGTAGCTCGTTTCGAGTTTGAATCACTACACATGAAAATCAGCTGTGAAAAGTTTTATTTAACGGCACAGCTTAACTAAGTGGTTTAATTGAAAATAAGTACATGTAATGCTTTACGTTTTGGATCACTAATAAATGACCTCTTGGCTTTCAATCCAAAGGTTTTGTTTCGTTTTGAGTTTAAAATAAAAACTCTTCTACCAACATTTTCATGTATTTTTAAAATTTATCTACATAGCCCGTATGTATTATTTTTAACTCTGTAGATATGAATATTATGTCAACTGCCGTAGAATTCTGCTATTTAATTAAATTTTAATTTGCCATTTAAAAGATTGAGAAGTATAAACAAAAAAGTGCAAAATATTGGTTTAAAAAAACGAAATGTTTCCATCCCACACAACAGTATTAATTCCACATTTTTTACTGGGCACCATACCATGCATTCAAAGCCATCGTACCAAATAACGCCTCTTAATCTACCACCATTGTTTGATGTTTTATTTCCGTGGTATTTTCAAACTGAAACGGGCGTACGGCGTGGCTATGAATGTTAGTGACATTCTTTCATCCAATCAACGCCGTATGTCAAGAAACGAATGAATGTGTTGCTTTTCGGTATTTTTACTGTCCAAACGTTGCCCAATTGTCAGTGTTGGAAAGCTGTCGGCTTCCTTAGCGATCCCATAGCACAGACTCAAAGCTGACAATGAAATATTTGTACAACACACACGGAGCTTGAATGATTCACGTGTTTTAACTTTTAACTCGTGTTTCCATTAAATGTTTATCTTACTGGGAAGCTGTTTTTTATTGTAAAGTATGAGGCAGGGCCCTTTCCTTATAGGCTTTCTGCTAAGTCCAAATGTATTGAGATTTGTTATATTGTAATAATACATTGCCATGGTAATGGTGCGCTGGCAAGCTTATAGATGACTGCAGGTCAACTTTAACACGTACAGATAATAACCATAGATGCATTGTTCTGATTCAGTGGTCAATATTGAAAGGCAAATTAACGTATATTAAGACGTTTATAGATTTGAGTTTTAATAACACATTTTCATTTTTAGTGGGTAAACCAAGATAGCGAAATTGACCGCCTGAATGACAACCTCGAGTTACTTGTTAACTTGAAAATGAGAAGAACCTGTTAAATGATATCAAGTCCAAGGTTTACTAAGTTTCCTCGACTCTCCGCCTAGCTGGGATTAATTAACCATGATACTACCTATCACTTGGTATCAGCATCAGCCAATCGCTCGCATGTACAATATAGTATATTTAAAATGACCTAATTACCGTGCCTCAGTTAAAGGGGACAATAACCATAATATACAGTGGGTTCATTTTGATTCATTATCACTCACAAATAAAATGTACAATTGACCGTTGATTGTTTAATGCATTTCATTTGATCACAACAAAAGTGTATATTAGTAGACCTTGCATACCGTGTAGGTACAGGCAAATGAGGTTTTTATACACCTACTTTTAGAATAGTTTGAATTCCTCTCGGTCTTGTGCTAATGGCAAAAAAAATCTCGTAAGCAAGATATTGGTGTGTGTCACTAATTATGGTGCGTACTTCGTAAGTCATAATGACATATTTTCGAGGTTGTCGGTAAGAGTGTCTGAGAGATACCACGGCGAAATGACAAGGTGAAATGACAAACTCGGTGCTAATGCTACTTCCGTGGCATGGGGCAGCAGCGCCATTACTCGAGTAGCATTGGTATAGGTACTTACATCCTAAGGAAAGCCCGCACGCACTATGACAAGTTCTTCAAGTTCCATCTTGAACGCGCAAGCGGAAAAGTCAACACTTTAAACACCCTTGTTGAAATTGATGACTTTTCAAGTAACGCCAAAATTTTTCTTCATCTCGCTCGCAACCGTAAACATTGAGTGAAAAGTTCTGTAAGACATCTTACACTTCGTTCTATGAGCACACGCTTGAAGCTTGATCTGCTAACGATTTCATGTAACATTATCGATCGCGTTATATGCGTTGGACTAGGATAAACCTTGTTTTATGGTCGACCTGTGGTCGTGTTCCATCAATTATTAATTAACAAAAACGGTTTGTAAGGACGAGGTAATTTCGTTTCAATAGACATGCGTTCTGTTCTCCCTCACTGATGCTGAATGCACATTACGGTACTGTCAATAATCAGTTTGCGATTAAATATGGATCTGACCGCAGGTCAAGTATGGTCATAGGTAGTACATATAACTACGCCTCAACATAAGAGCGCTGAAGCATTTATGGGGTATAACTTCGGTTGATTTTGATGGTAAGGCTAAAGTATTATCTTTACGGCAATATGCATGATATTTGAAGTAATAACCTGACTTTCTATAAACCAGAACCTTACATTTGCAACCGCAAATATTTGTAAGTCATTTAATCAAAAGTTTCATCATTTATAGGGATACGAAGATATCATGCATGAGTATATGAGTCTGGCCATCACGTTATTGACAATGGCTCAACCAACTCGACAAACATTCTCGACCAGTGTTCATTAATATTCATATCGTGGCTCGTTTACTCTGTACCCATATCGTCAATGGTTTTCGCGTTTGAAAATTCGTATGTTGACACCCAACCCCTCTAGATAAAATATTGTCGCGTCTGGCGTAAGAATTATATCTCCATTTTTGTTAATCGCTGAGCACAATGACTGCGTTCTAAATGCTTATCATTACCAACACCTTAACGACGTGGACGCATCTCTATTGTTGCCTAATAAACTCAAAGGCGCTCGCGGTCGTCGATGGAAACGTAATCGTAAAAACTGTCACGACTTCTTTTCAGGTACGGCACTTAATTTTGCCAATGCGTGGAATAATATTTTAAGATAGTGGTCAAGATCAAGTTGGAAAAAGCAAATTTGTTTTCTCGCTTGGTCACATAGGTGTTGGTTCTAGGAGTGGGACCAGAGCCGATACGAAAGAATTCGATGGAAATATTTTACAAACGATGCTCACCAGTTCACCAAACTTCGTTTCGAGCATTCCAATATGTTTTATCATGGTTTTACCGTACAACGCGTAACTATGTTAGTAATTGTTGTAAACTATCATGACCCGGGAAAAATGATTAAATGTTCCATTTTTCTTGGCTCATCACACGAAGGACACCTTCACAGTCACTCTTCTAATAAGAAACGGTTATCATGTTTAAGAGGTTTTGTGTGCCGTGTGATGTGTGCAGTATTTTTTGGCTACTTGGATATTTTCTTAAAAGCGCTACCAACTGCTTGCGGGAAATGGGTGTATTTTCACTTTGATGGTTACACAAGACGAAGCGATGGAAACAAGAAGCCTAATCCGACAAGCATTTAAATGTTGAAAATCTATACGTACGAATAGCCGGCATATTGTCATTAATTCATCACCCGCGGCATCATCTCCTGAGCGTTAGCCGCCTGATTCTGCTTGATGCCTGGTGCCTGATGTCTGATGCTATATGCGTGATGCCCGATGCCCGATCCTTAGGTGAATCAAGTTCTTGATCCGAGCTTTGAACGATCGGCACCGTATAACAAAGTGAGTGATGGATGTTGCTTACTATGCTCGTCTACAAATTAAATCTTAATCTTTATTAAAATATCGATTGCCTAAGTGGCTTGATGTAACTTTCATCACCTCAGTGAGAAATATACTATGCCCCAGTTTATATGGTATTTTATTAATACCTCGATAATTGACACAATATGTAAATATTGGTATTTGAGATAAGATAATATAGGCACATTATTCCTACGTATAATTTTCCGGTAAAAGAGCAATCAATCCCGAAAGGTTTTCAGAATGTTACGGGTAACAGATGGGCTCAACTCTTTGCTGTACTAAGAGCATTCTCATGTTGGCATTTGCTCAATGTTCACACATAAACCAAAGTTCTCTCAATCGCATAGCTTATAGCTAGCTAGCGAGCACTTAGGTTCGCTGATAATGTGGGCCTAAATGACATCACTTCTAGCTGGAGATTAAGACCGTGTTTCGATCACCTCCGACAATTTTCTCGGTGACCATCGCCTCCATTGGTGCCCAAGAGAACAGCTGTTCCGCAACACCTTTACTTGGTCGGTCCTCCGACTCCGAGTCCGAGTCCGAGTCCGAGTCCGAGACCGAGTCCGAGGCGACTCCACTCGCCAACGCTCGCGTTCACTACACTTTGCTTCTGTCCCTTCCTAGACAGCTCTAATTAAGCTGGATGACGGATGGCCCACGTAAACAATAATGACCTGTAGTAAATTGCTTGGTGAGATTTTTTCGACACTATTTAACAAGGTGGTGTGAGGAAGGCGGTGTACGCGTTAAGACGGCGTCGCGCGCCAATTTTAACTGGATCTACACAATCGTGTCTGGCGGTTTTCTCCTTTCACAGTTTTTCGTTGTTTTCATGTGCTCTACATTTTTCCGATATGGTTGTTGGAAAAAATGACTTGCTGTTTTTGTGGAAGCGTATCAAATGACCGATTATTTATATGATACATAATATTAATACTACACTCAAGGATTCATACATTGGCCGATAAAAAGCAGGTGAACTGCTATCTCTTTTTGCTCCATTGAAACTCATTGAATGCAGTTGTGTCCATTTATAACCTCGACAACCGAGAGTGTACGTATATTTTCACCCCAACAGTGCAGGCTTCCAGTTTATCAATCGAAGACCTCGTCGTACGTAAACGCATTCCGTCGCATTAACGATTAGTATACATATGTTTGTTTTTTGTCAGGATTATATGAGGTTAAGATTGAAACGGTGTATCTGTAATGCTTACACATTTTTTCCTTTCTTACACATGGTAACCCTTCATTTGGTCAGCAAACATAATGTTGATGAAAAACACCTCGACAAGAAGACCTCGATTAATACAAACGAGAATTGAATGTGGAATGCATCTGGCTAGATAGATCCGAAAGAGATGACTGATGGAATCTGCTTCCCACTATTTCTGAGCAGTGTCTAGTAGGGTTTTGTTCTCTCCTTCTACTGTCGTCTATTCATCCTCTCGTCATTATAATCATCAGCATACAAGGTACCTTTCCTCCTCGTTTCATAAATTATTATCGATCTTGTCCACTAATGGGCAACTCATGTATAACGTGTTATCTTCCTTGCTCGGCCCATTCGTCTTATTGGAGAGCATTTAGCAAAACATCGAATAAAAACATCTCTTTGTTGTTTAACACGTGTAATCTTACAGCTTGCATGTTCTTATTGGTAAGCCATGCACATTTCGCCTCAGCTACCCAAATCTTAGTGGCGCAACCCTAAAAATAATCCGAGTAACTTCTTTCATATTTATAGTATATCATATTGCATTCAACCCGAAATGGTAATAAACGATCATAAAGATTCCCGTGTATTGTATGGCAACCTGTTGGGCCACTTTTCTTGATTCACTTATAATCCTAGTCAGGAACTAGTACCGTCACTTTTTTCAAACCCCTTTATTTACCGAATTGTACTTTCTTTCATCATAAGTGTAGCATTAAACGAGCAGCTATACACGCACAATCACCGTCGTTTTTGTTCCTCTTGCAGCCACCCCCGCCGAGCTATACTTCGCCCCCACCCGGCCCCCGTCGTAGGCGCTTGGCGTCGTTTCTTAGCACCGCGTTTTGTGGAAATACGTGTGCCTTTCATTATTAATTGATGGCTGTAGCACCGTTTCTCTTTTTGTCAGACCGTTTTTCATGTCATTTCCGAACCGCCAGCAGATCGGTTTTATGGGATAGTAAAGTGAAAAGTGAAAAGTGAAAATGCCAAAAAACTTCAGCGTCTGGCTAACGCGAACATGTTTCACTGGATTTCCGTAGACATTGGCTTCAAACATGAGTCCATCTTCGCACTTATGGATATAAAAAACAAAACGGCGCCGTACTTTTTTGTCAACGGTGTTCCGTCGAAGCTAAATAATTTCACTTTGAAAGTTCGCTCTGGTTTTTGGTTCAACCTGTTAGCCGAAGAACCATTACAGGCAATTGACGGTGAGATGATGATTATTGAGATAAAGTACCCGCGGTTCGGGCGAACCACCGACGTGATGCGTGGAGCCCGCTGGGGCCTATTCTTTAATCAGCTGTGGACAAGGTTATGAGGATCTGTTCATAGCGTAGGGCATTGTCAGCCGCCTAACACAATGTTAGTATTCTGACCACCTCTGGTGTATACTCTAATGAGATTTTTTTCTCTTTGCTTTTGGAAATGGAATAGACCAAACCCAGAAGCGAGTGGGTATAAGAATGAGATGAAGCCAGCTTTCCATGCAACGACCCTTGCGGTGAATTCCGATATTTACTGGGATATTTTATAGGTGGACAAATTACCTATTCATGACATGGACGTTACTGCCTGCTCTCGCTCGCTATGTTAGGAAAGCATTGCCAACCCACCTTACACGGAAACGAAACGACGCAATTTTCGGTCTCCCTAATTTTCCTCGCCCTGGCAGATAGCGGTTCCCATATTTTAGTTCCTCTAGCTCCTTCCCGCTGTGATAACGCTGAGAATGCGCGAGCTTTGCACCTGAACTGAGTTATGAGGACACGCATAATGAAAGGCTTAATAACCTGTGCCATGCTGGCAGATTACGTTACATTAGTAAGTTCGCGAGATTTCTGGAGACGACGAGTTTCCCATGTACGTACCTATAGGTATGCGAAACTTGTTGGCGAGGACAGGACAACAACGCTGAGATCTTCGTCTTGCTGATGTTTAATTTTCTTCTTCCACGACTGAAGTATGCTGTGTCTCTGGCCATTAGTAGGGCCATAGGCTGTTGTGCGGGTTCACAGCTGATGCCCTACATTGTTCACTATTCTTAGTTCAAACTTCCTATGGTCTCATACTGTGTTCCGTTCTGTTCAGACTAGACTTATTTTGTATGGCAAGGCAACCCTACATTGCCACCAATGGTTGAACCGTTGAGGTACTCGGTGCCGGTGTCACACCCAGTCCCAAGGATTTGCCACATGCTAAGTCCGATGACGGCGATTTGACGATTGGATGGCTTGCGGTTTGCTCGCTATAATCACTAGTATCGAGTTCTCCTCGACCCATTGTCCTTTAGCTTTAATTCAATGTGAACCCCTTTTCACATATCGTGGAGTTATTTCTATACTATTACTATTATTTCGTTTTGTTTATAGCTATATGGTTATGGATACTATTTCTTGGGTAGGTACGTCTTACAGCTGAGGATGATGTTTGAATGTGGTGAAATGAAAACCTTGTGTATGATAAACACATAGGTTCCCTCAACCTTATGTTTATGTATGTTAGACCAAGTCCAAATCAGACCACCCGTGTTTTAGGTCTTGTTTTCTTCCACCAACACTCAAAATCAAGGAAATTGGACATAAAAGAGTAAAAACACGTTTAATAAGGTTTGAGAGTAGAGGCAAGTGAAGTTGATGGGCAGCTTAGATAAAATGACAAGAGAATGGTGCATGTGTGGCTCGATAGCGCTCTCAAGGCATCGTTACCCATTTAGAATTTATTTTACTTCGTGACCACTGCAAAGTAATTGTTACCAGCTTTATTTCAGAAATTGTTTTATGTATGGTTGGTTATTTTGTTTGCTTTGCCAGATACGGTCCACGTTCTACTTTTCCACAAGCTTTTTGATTGTATGACTAAAATATTAATCGTTCTGAATGTGAGTGACAAATTTCTGGATGAACACTGTCTGGGTGCATCAACGTTGATACTTCGAAACGGTGGAACCACATGCACACTGCAGATGGTGTCGGCCAATCGCTATGCCAGGCGTGTTATTTGGGCTCATAATGCCAACACAATGCAATGAATGCATTTAGCGACCACTTATCTTTGCAACCGGTTCCTTCCTTCGAGACTGTGAACCGCGAGTGCTACCAATCAATGTGACACTTGTCTTTCAAACACAAACTTGCATTGTTCAAGCGGGAAAGGTCATAAAAACCACCACGTGTATAAAACTCGTCATGTGGAAGAAGTTTCACAAGTTTTTTTTGTTGGATCTCAAAGTTCCAATTGATTTTTCCATTTGTGTGGTAGGCACGTAACAATTTTTTCCCAATTTAACACACTCGCTAACGTGTTCAGAGCTCGATATAAATTAAAAGCTATCACTAGCAATCAGATCCCATAATTCATTAATTCGTTCCTCGTCCATCCAAGCATTGACGCGCGCGTGGCCACGTCTAGTAACGCGCAGGATCTTATAATTACTCGCCAATACACGATGGGTCATTGGGGCGCAATGAGTTGGCGGTACATCAGCTGATGGGACCAACTTATCATTTCAGCCGCGTTGCGTTTCGTGGCGTAGCCAATACAACTAACACTACGTCAATTGATTGATGAACAGCATTTTTACATTTCGCTAAATAAGCAAGGCAAGCAGGTTTTTGATATTCTCGTTATAAAACTTTTCCTATAAGTGGCAAAATGTTTCCACCCGTTAATCAACAGTCCCATCAAACTCCAACAAAGGCACATCGAGTCAATTGCAAGTTGAACGCGTTACTTTCATCAACGATTTATTGCATGCACTTATTGCATGCACTTATTGCATGTCTGCGTGCTATGGCAAAACTTCTGGATCCAACTAATCTCTTAGCCAGCCTCGCGACTCCATGGACATATATATATATA
>QKMV01000528.1:3137-21703 GCA_003287335.1 Lednia tumana
TTATCTGGTCAATCCGGAGGCCTTCTTGATCAGGCAGCAACAGCAGCAACCTATAGCTCGCTTATCTGGTCAATCCGGAGGGCTTCTTGATCAGGCAGCAACAGCAGCAACCTATAGCTCGCTTATCTGGTCAATCCGTAGGCCTTCTTGATCAGGCAGCAACAGCAGCAACCTATAGCTCGCTTATCTGGTCAATCCGGAGGGCTTCTTGATCAGGCAGCAACTGCAGCAACCTATAGCTCGCTTATCTGGTCAATCCGGAGGGCTTCTTGACCAGGCAGCAACAGCAGCAACCTATAGCTCGACCAAGCATGAAGTCGTTTGTCTATGCGAACGGCAGCCAGCCATGCAGATACGACCAAATAAATATAAAATTAAAAGGGGCCATAATTCGCTTGAAACTTATCCAACGAAGAAGAGAACAATTTTACATGTGTTCGGGCGTAAAAAGTAGAAGTGTTTTCCATATTTCTGTGCTGTTGACTAGCTCTCCCTCATCTTTCCTGTGAAAAGATGTGTTATTATTGTTTAAGACTCATGTCTTCTGACTAATTTCAGCACTAGTTTTTAAAAACGACTTCATGCTTGCCCAGATGAAGCTTTCAGCAAGGTTAGCAAAACGTTGGCAGTTTGTTTGTTAAAAGTTTTCTGCAGTTTAACCCAGTTAATAACAGTTTTTTTTAAAAGATGTGTTGTTTCACCATACATTGTCTGGCAGCTACCACATCTACTGCGTTGGGCTGAGGCGAGTGCCCACCGGCAGATGGCACTGCAAAGAGTGCGCTGTCTGCGGATCCTGTGGCGCACTAGAACCGGGCGGCGCCTCCGACACCGGTAGCGCCATGTGGCAACACGAGGTACTTACTCCTTCACTCGATACTTATAATGATACTAATAACGATACTAAAATAATGGAAGCAAATCGTTGCTTCCAAGTCTAACGCTCGTAGCGTCACAAAAGTGCGACAAAAAGAGCGTTTCACTCCGAGCGTTTCGCCGTTAATGCCAATATCTCTACGGAAATTGCAGCTACATTACAAATTGTTGGGCAGGAACCGCCATAGTTTACGATCAGCTGAACTGACCGCTTATATTTGAAAGTGCACTTGAGCGGAACGGAATGCTCGGTGTGAAGTGTCCTCGTGAAACATAGAGTGCTCTTAGGTTAACAACAAATCACCAAACAGAGTAGCTGAGCCGAAAGGGTCTTGCATTCCGGAGGACTCTGATTCAAACCTGGTGACCGGCTGTCCCAGTGGTGGTTTTATGTGATTTCCCACAACCATTCCAGGCAAATGCTGGGATTCTCCCTCAAAAAGGCATGATCAGCTCTTTAGCAGCTCCTGTTTCCATTCCTGACCTCTTAGGCCAAGTTGCATGGAGCGGTGGAGCTTGTGCAGCCTTCCCACAACCCTGCAATAAAAAGAAGCAGTGTGCAACGTAGTTAGAACTTTGTTGTTGTTTTCCCATATGCACACTGGATTGATTTTGGTTGACGAATCATTCTTAATAGATACTTTCTCATTGACGACATTTTTCTCGTGTTTCAGTACAAGAAAGGGGAGAAGGGAGCCCGTGTTTACGCACAAACACTTTGCATTCCATGCTCAAAGTAAGTGAAACTAAATATATAAGTTTAATTTTCATCACTTAACCCTCGTGTACTTTTAAGTAGGTTACGTTTATAATTGGATGGAACACCACTAACTCTGTCACCTACCTCTCATGTGTGCATGCTTTTTCGGTCGTTTAAGCTTGTAAGGATCTCACTGTGCGAAATATTGTTACCATTTTTGCCCCTTGTCAAGTATATGAAATCTCAACGAATGGCGCTAGTTTCGGTTCTGTACGGCCAATTTGGGGCCATTTGAATTTCCAACACTTCTGAATATTACAGTGGTCGCTGTAAGCCTTCTGTATTGGGTCTAACATCCACTGGAGAAGCAGTAGGAGAAACCAAATTTTAATCTTCCCTAATATCAGTGAGGAAAAGTGAGGAACTATTTGATACACTAATCGTTTGTGATAGATATTTTTTTAACTAATGGACCTTAGTTATTGTCTTCTACACCCTCTATTCCTCTGGCCTAACCAAAACTATAGCAGCCTAGTGAAGCCAAAATATTGAGGTGGAGCCCAAATATGATATCCGTCCAGGTCAATGAAGATTGTAGACCGCTAAGTAGATGGGTTACATGGGCGTAGTTGACTAACTGTAGCATAACACTATTAACCGGGGTAAACTGTGCACGTGATCGTAGGCTGTGGCGGAAAGGCCGATACTGCCAGCTCTGTTGGCGGTGCTATGGCTTCCGCCCAGAAGACGAGGAGGGCTTGATCAGCTGTAGCATTTGCGAGAGGTGGATGCACTCAGGTACTAACCGGCACTAACATGCAACTAACTAACTTGGTTTAATTGTACGTTGTTTGTTAATTTAAAATTATTATTGTGTTTGGCAGGCTAAAAGTGTTACTCAGGTTTGATGGAATTTACCAGGCAGATGTTATTTTCTTCTCATTGACCGACGATATAAAAAATTAAAATTGTGTTTTATTACTGTTCTCTTCGTAACATTTGTCTCAATTTCGATTCGTCTCAATTCGTGTTCCGGTTTCCAGAGTGCTGTAACACGGTTGGTGGAGCGGAACTGGACCGCGCATCCACCAACTTTGTCTGCGATCTCTGCCAAGAGAAGAGTCACCCGCGACCGGCTACCAAGCTGGTACGCTACTCTGGCAAAGTTTGATCATCACTGGTCATTTGAAAATAATCATGTTAATTCAATCATTCACATTTATTTAAGAGCAAGACTACTTTATTATTAATGCAATGAAAATAGCTATTAGTGCTTAATATTATGGTTGGTTTTTTGTGGGAATTTAATACGGTGTAGACACGAAATACGCACACTAAAGGATATCCAATGTTTGCGACGGAGCTGGGAAAAGAATATGAAAGTAACAGACGTGGAATCACCGATTATTGTCTAAAATATTGAAACTTTCAAAAGAATTGATTTACGAGTAATATATCATGCAATGTATGTGACGAGTGACTACTACCTAACACATAAATCCCATTGGTGTAGGAAAACCAATTATTAAAATAATCTTTCTAAATGGTATAATTAACTTTTTTGCTCCTACATCCATACAAATCCATTCCTTCCTAACTTGGTACATCGTGATATAATAGCGTATGTGAGAATGCATCTTCCCGGCTCCAAGGATGGATAGGTACTGGTTGTGGTTTTCCACGCACAACATTTCAAGGAAATGTATGTACTCCAGGAAAACTCCCATTCCTTTATCGTGGTCAATTTAGCTTGGATTAGCCGTAGCGCACAGCGCTCCAAAAATGTTTGCCGACCAGTGGGTTAATATCTGAACAGTCCGAAGTACTGATCCTGAAGCCCGGATAAAGCCGCAAGCGTCATGGATGGCTTTTAAGAATATTAAAATCACTTCAAAAATACCTTCTTACTCGAGGATAATGATACTAACTCTTTATAACTGATACTAACTTACTAGATTTTAATATTCTTAAAATTATAACTAGCTGTGTAATTGGCTTTAAAAATGTAATCCTTGTTGTCATGGATGGCTGCTTAGGGCTGTACTTGCCCTGCGAGGCCCGAAGCAGCCATCAATTATGCTTACGCCTGTACTTTCCTTCTCACCAATTCCATTTATTTCCATGTCTTTTATGGTAAATTTATTAAGAGATGTTTTTAGTGAATTATTTTTACCTGAAAAATACCTGTCTGGAAGGCCGGTATTGCAAAGCCGGGTCAGTGATGTACATGTAGCAAAGCTATTGGTTAAATCTTAATGGCCTATCCCTTAGCAGTAATGCTACATGGAGGCTAACTATATAGGACTTCACCCATAAATTGAACCTAAAACCAACTCTAAGTTCATTATTCCTAAATTTGCACCAGCAGCATCTTTTACGTGAAACAGTTATGTTGATATTGAAAATTATATTTTTATCAGCGAAGGGCTCGTTTCGAGGTAGGTAGTAATATTTTTAGTGATGTGGATCGGAAAATTTACTGGTATAGTAAAATTACCCGCACCTCCCATTAGGCGGTAATTATTTTTGTTTTCCGAATTTGCATCAATTGTCTTCTCCACTACCTCTACCTGTACTTATAGTATAGAAGTGGTAGTACACAGTAAGGAGGTATGGAAGAAAAAGGGGTAATTTGAGCACAATGATCCCTTATGTAGGTACTATTATACAACTTTGGGATGTTTGGAGAAAAGATGTTGCCGATACAGATTTCAAATTTGGATCGGAATCCTAACCACTTTCTTAGCTTCGTGAAAAGGCACATAAATTACATTCGTTGATTTTTCACACTAAATATCCCAGTTTCCTAATGTGAATTCAATTCAGCTACCCCAAGAGAATTAAAAAAATTAATACAGATTTGAGCAAATTTTGTAAAAATCACCCGAACGGTAAATTGAATAAACGAGGCGGGCGGCAGCAAATTTGTTTCACGACCATGAAAATACATAATTTCTCGCTATAAAAATTGAAATGTGAAAAAGGATTCCAATTATAACACCTTACCTATATTCTCTATTATCTTGTTCGTAAAATGACTTTCGAGGGCAATCGTTTTAGGGAGGGGTCAAAATAGATCTATTACGCCCACAAAGTCACTGTAACTGGGCCTAGTCTTTTCAGCATGGCAACAGCCAGCACTGATCAGAACACAGAAAAAGTAATGGTGTTAGTGATTTTTTTGTCATAACGGCCACTAGAAAACTAGCCCTAAGTGTAATGCAATGGCAAGACAGAATTATTCTGTTCCTGGCCAAAACCCAATCTGCTGCCATCCATTTCCATCTATTTTAGTTTTTTCTCAAGGATGACAGAGGAATCCCAAATGAGATAAACATAATAATTAATAGATCATGGAAACAGGGAAGCCTTTCTATAGAGGTGAAATAAAGCAACACTGCTGTTGGCTTGATGTTAAGGTTGTATTTCCAATGGTTCTTCAGCTTAGGCTGCATTACTTGTGTACACCAAATTCAAATCGTTACATAGGTAGTAAAAATAAACAAAACTGTCATTCCCTTGAACACATTGTCAATTGCCAAAGTGAGCTTTAAATTGGCAAAGTAGTTCATAGTTTACCCTAGAACATCAAATTTTCTTCAATATTAAAAGTTTGGTATAATATTTAAACATTCAGAAATGTCGTTGATCACAATGGAGTGGACTAAAATATGTATTATGTTATGTAATTGTAAAGCAAGTACAAGGTATATATTATATATAAATATGGCCATAGCAGAGTAGATAGCAAGTAGCGACAAGTATTTATTTCATACGTGTTTGTTTCGTTTCGAGTTTAGAAAACCTTAGAGTAGGGCAATGAGCTGTCGTCTCATTCTAATTGATGCGTTCACTCCAGTCTCACGTTAATGAGATCTGAAATTTTAGCCAAAAGCGTTTCGTAGTGAAAAAGACGGCTGATATCATTCCGAATCTTCTCCAGCAAAGCAAAACTTTATATCAATCTTGTTGTCACAGAATCGCCCATTTGTTTGTCAAAATATACAGATCTTCCTCATTCTTGTCAGAACTACTCGAAATATTGTTAGTAGAAAAATAATCAGAAAATACAGCAACTAAAAAATTATAAATCACCTATCAAAGGTCTATAACAGATTAATAACATAGCTATAGAAACCCAAATATGAATCAACAGAGCAAAGACAACATTGCCACTAGCAGGACTAACACGACAGCATCCCGAAAAATTAACAGCCGTCATTGCGAAACAGTTCGCTCGGCTGGTCGAATGAGGAAGAACTGCATATGGCACTAGGATCTACGTGATTGATTGCACATTCAATCGTGCCTGACTCCACATATCGAGAGGAACGTGTGCGAGTTGTGCAATTGGCAGACGGGTACTATCGAATAGACGATGGAAAAGCCCGCTAGCCCAGCTAGCGCATGCTCTATTCTAGAAGGACTCGGTGCGCGGCCTACTTTGTAAAACACTCGAAGGCTACACACAGTGTCGGCAGACGTTTTCCGTAGCAGTTTCGACAGGGCGTAGTTCAAGACTTCGGACAGATTCTCGTCAGTTATGTCTTGCGGTACGGTCGGGTCTTTGACGACGCAATCGTCGGACATGGCGGAGGTAGAAGTGGATGTGCCTAGAAAAGAACAAAAGAGCTGTTTGACTATCGTGTTTGAAATTGAATGAGGCCACGGTTCAATGAAAAACAGTTGACCGTCAGCAATTCCACAGGAATCGGCAGCAGCATCTTACTTGTTGAGACGTAACAGACTACAGCTGCTACGTTGTTCTCGTAATTCCAACGTCTTCGAATCGAAACTCGGTAATCGCCGATACAGCACCCGGTTTCTTCATCTGCAATAGGAGCATATTACGATCAAGATATGCCGATTGATTGATTATGTGGTGTGCTATGATGCATAGAATTGACATCTGGTCCTGTGGCACTGGGGGATAGTGAAAGGGAAGAGACCTGGTGCCGGCATGTAGCCTACTCCTGTCGAAAAGTATCAAACGCTAGACGAGTCCGTGGTTTACGTAGTCATAAGTGCTCACATTCAAATCGGTTATTGTGCCTGTGCGCCCAGATGTGCCACTCCAGCAGCGCCCCGCGAGGCAATTGCGGAACTACTAGGTAGTCGACGATGGCGTTGTTGGTCCGCTTCTCCCATTCTCTTCTCGCGTCGGGGATGTACGAGGGGTGTGTCACGTAGCATATCCCCTGAAACATAGATATCCCCCTCGTCAATATTGACAGGTGGAGTGGTATCAACAATATGCAGCTGTGCAATTATCTTGGTGGCCCTATTTTTTCTCGATATCTTTGTACACAAAACAGGAGATCATGTTTTATTATTATAAGCGAGCCCCATAAAAAGATGTGACTAATAACTACCGAGTACGGATGACCTACTTCATGGTATAACCTTTCTATTTTATCATCGAAATTAGAAGGCCGCTCAATTAAGATAAAAGCCAATAAACGTCTGATTAGCTGCTACTTCTCTTATATACCGACCTTGTGTGGAAAATATTTATCTGCCGTAATTAAATAAAACGTCTATTCAATGCAGATTGCAGTGTGTGTCTGATGAGTGATGACATACTTCAAAGGCAATTAAGTAATAAACTCACATATCAACATTAAGCATTACATACCTAATGCAGATAAATACTAATTGGCCGATAGCATTAAATTCTATGAATATGACCTTGCACAAGTATGTAAAATGTAGTGATCATGGACAATTATTTAGAGCAAAGACTGGCTTCAACAAAAGAAGTCAGCCTGCTACATTTTTTAACAATAATCATAAAGGCAGTGAAAAAACATGAGGTCCATTTACGTATGCCATGCTGGCCTGGGCCCCACGGCTGACGACAGCAGTACGACTGTTTTTCTTCATTGCACCGACATTTAATCCTTCTCTTGGTTAATTTGACTAAACTTTTCCCGTTTTTATTGAGTGTAAAAAGATCTGGCTCAATTTTTCTCGTTTACATGGATAGTTCAAATTTCAAGTCGATCAGGCTTTCCGTTTAGGTGCACACAAACAGCAAGCAAAAAGAAAGTGCCATGGTCTAGGTCCAGCCAAATCACCCATCAGAAATCACGCAGGATATTTTTCGACCCTGAGCACCAAGGGGTAATTTTGGTCCAAAAAAGACTGGGGATTGATGACATGTTCGTAGATCTTTCCTACCTTCAATAAAAAATTGGCTTCGTAATAGGTAGATAGGTAGATTATTTAGGTAGGTATTAGGTATTTATTTAGGATAGGTAGATTATTAGGTAGATCGTAGGTAGATTATTTTAGCCAGTCAGGTATTTTCCGAAGGAATGTGTGCGTCTTAATTTTTACGCTTATTCTTGTGCTATTTCCACATCGATCGAGTCGCCGCACAAGCTGACCGAAATCTTAAATGATTAGTAATTTAGAATAAAATCAAAGGATTTTCATTAGTTTTTGGAGTGTTATTTTAGACGAGTATGATGTATTCAAAAATTTAATTTTAATGAGGAACAGCTATCATCCAACTGGTATTCTCTATGCAGGCCGAACATTTTTAGTGGTTGCACGTAATAAAATCTTACTGCCCCCCCTCATTGCACAAGAAGCTCATTCAGGTGTTTGGGAGCGCTAGTGGCAGATGAATCCGGAGTTCCTTCCAGGCTTGCAGACAGAAAAGGTGCTAGTGCTAACAAGAGGGACACATTTTGGGGGGTTACTTTTGGAGCATATATACACATTTGCAGTAAAATTGGGGGCAAACGAGGGCAACTTCAGTACTACTTTTTTCTAGAGTGGTTTCATTGAATTAGATTGTGTTACGGCAGTTGTGAGTTTTACAGAAAATAAAATTTTAAAATGCCAAAAATTGACAGTTGACTTTTTGCTGTTGACTTAAAAAAGGGATAATGCTATATTACTATTTGGATTTCCAACTAATTCAGTTCAATTAACCCCTCTGTTTGTTTATACAGAGAACTGTTTCTGGATCACAAAAATATTTTTACTTTTTTTGTGTGTACTTTTTTGGCTCAGTTATGTCACTTTTCAAAATCAGATTTAGACCATTTTTATAGTTTCCATTCCAGGGTCAGAAAGTACTAAATAAAAATGTATGCCCATAAGAAATGCACTGCCAAACAATTTTTTTATCGTCCTAGTTGACTCTGAAAAACAGTTATGAAAATGGTCTATTCATCCAATTATTAACCTGATGCCAAAAAGTGAAAGCGCACAATGACGTCACATTATGGAATAATGTTGTATTATATGGTCAGATGTATTGTTTATGCCTACTTACTTGCGCCAATAGGAAGCCTATCTTAGTATTGAATAATAAATAACATCACCTGTATCTACAGAGGCATTTTTGAACAACCAAATAAATTAAATTGAAGTACTATTGCTTTGTAGATATCGTAAAAAGAAAACGAAAAAAGTAAAGGTACATTTTTTCATTCAAAGCTGAAGACACTAAAAAAAATACTATCATCACAGGAGACTTCTGTTTTGGAGGGTCTTTTATAGTTGAATTAGACATTCGTTGGTACGCTCTTTACCTGCACAACATCTCTTAGCTGCGTGTTTGGATCCATGGCCCTCACGATCCGGCCAACGTGCCTCAGCGCCAGTCGGCACTGTTTCCGGGCACCTCCTTGCACTAGCTGCATTGTTCCCGGGACAAGCGCTATTTGGCCGGCTACTTGGATGATGTCCCCTATCTGCAACGACAAAAACATCCATAATCAGAAGCTGGCATCACAAGACTTCACCTGTTCTATGAGAAGCAGTGGGAAAATAAAACCTGTACGATTTTGGAATTTGGAACCATTTGGGCCCTCCTTGCGCGAAAACACTGGCACAACTACCGGTGCAGCTGGTGCCCAGCCCAGGAGCGCTGGTACGCAGGGGCCCAGGATCTTTATCTAGTCCGAGGGACCCACGAGCCAAGTCTCTTGGGCGCTGTCCCATATTTTAAGAAGGTTTGTATACTGTTCTTGAACACATTTTATTTTCTTGAAATCATGTTAGCAAAAATGCAGCTATACACACTTCATTTGCAGACTATTTTTTTTCTTTTGGGCTGAAAAGCCCCCCAATTTGGGTCTCTTTTGGCACAATCGCCTTTTCTGTCTGATCTCCTGAGCTCTATCAAAGTGTGGGAACATACCGTTCCTGAAGGGAAGGGGCTTACTTTCAATCTTGCACTTGGGTGCTTGAGCCGGTCACTTGATTAGGTGAGCTATGCCATTGGACACGGCTTTTATCCCTGAACCTTGTCAAACCTTCTCTAAACTTAGTCAAGGTGTATGTGTAGGTAATTTTAAAACTGATTCCTACTGCTTATTAATTACTGTTATAGTAGGTATTCATACATCATTTCAGTATTTTCTTTTCCCAATCCACATTCACGTAACCGTAACCTCTAAATATGTCATCCAAAGATGGTTCAAACTTTTGAAGTCATCGAAAGTGAGTCACCACTCACACGTCACCTACTCAGTATAAGGCTAAATTACCAAGATTTTTCTATTGATCTAGCAATTTCTAGGTCTCTAGGAAGTTGTACTCATTTCCTCTTTCGTGCCATTCAATTAGAACATTATTTCCAAGCCTTTTGGCACAGTACCACTACTACTTCTATGATTTCTGTATAAAACTATTCTTAACATGGCAGTTTAGTTTCAGTTAAGTTTTCAGCATTTTAACCCAGTTATTAACGGTTTTTTAAAAAAATATTCTTAACATCTTTATTCTGACAAACCCACTTCGTACTTCTACAATGTTGTCGATTTTTGCAGTTTCTTACGGTGCTTAACTTCGTGGTCCAATACTAGAGGATATCAACTATTTAAAAATGTATTTGGAGCACCCTGCAGACATAAAGAGTAGTACTTTTGTCGGCATCTTACCCGCACTGCTTGACTGTACGGCCCGATGTTGGCAGGGGCCCAATGCGAGACTCCCTGGACGTGCATCGTATGTCTAGAACGGCCGCGCTCGTTTCTGTACGCAAGCGCCTCCAGCAACAGAGGCGTATCCGCAGGCAATGGCGCTTCCGTGCACACTCGCACGGGGGGATTCGGTCCACGGAACATCTCCAGATACTCGCCGTTAATCTCCGAGTACCGGGACATGTCACGAACGTACAACGAAACGGCCACCAAATCAGCCACGGTCAACGACTCGCCCTCAAGAAGCGCTGAAATTAACACGGGTGAGATTAGGATTAACATTAGATGAGATACTGACGTTTTATTTCCGTGACAATGTGAGGGAGTCAGTCGGTATTTAATTAGGATATTGTAGGTACCTACTATTAAGCGTTTGTAGCGCTTGCCTTGTTGCCAAACCGACATCCTCGTTTTGACCTAAAATTGCGCTAAACCAGCACCAGCCGGAAGGGTTACGCTTGACAGCCGTGCAATCTGGCAGTGAACTCTGCTCCCAGATGACCTTGAGGGGCTCAAAGCCAGCTGGGACTGTGGAATTGTCGGGAGGGTCTCGAGGCAGAGGTAGTTCGTCGACAGTGTCATCATCGGGATCCCCTCGGCCGATGAGCTTGTTTTCTGTGACGTCCTCGTCTAGATCACTGATCAACTCGAGCCACGTTTTTACCGGGAAGCCGCGAATACGCTCGGAAAGAGAACTCTCTGGGGATACTTCCTGCAAATGGAGTGTCATCTTACAGCATGTCCTTTCAAAATAGTGTCGTGTAGAGCACTGGCTGATGAAAGCTTACTTCTTTTTCTACCAGGTGAAACTTCTTAAAGTTCAAGTAACCGACAGGTGCGATGGCATCGTTTGAATGAATTATCATTTCTTGTTCATCACTATAACGTAAAACCAAATTATAATTCACATTGCCGCCTGCAAAGAGCTTTAAAAATTTCTGTGGTTTCATTGGATGCATGGGAGAAAAGGACAAGGCACAGGATACATTTTGGAACATACTTACATGACAATTTTCTTCAAAAACAATGGACAATCGAGAGTAAATGTCTCGTATTCTCCACCCTCACCACAAATATTTAAGCCATATTTTTCTTTCTGCAAAGGAATGTTCATGTCAAGCACTAAACATCCTAAATTTCCGCCTTTCGTCAAAACTACGAATGACATCATTTGTTTAATTACATAATTAAGTTCGGACAAACGCTTGACCAAAGATAAGTTATGTTGGCTTAAATAATAAACAACATAAATATTTACTCATTATCACGGTCTGAAGTTCATATTAATGCAAGCCTGCTTTTGACTTGGCTTTTCAAATATTGACAAATTAACATACCATTTTTACAATGTGTGGTTGCAGCTGTGTTAACGTCAAACCGAGATGCTTGGCTGGATCAAGACCCAAGGCTGCCACTTTTATTACAATTGCATTCACATGGCAATCGATCATCTCTTGAAGGAGTTCCGCTTGGTCTCGGCGCCACAAGTATGCCAATGCGACAAGCCCAAGGCGATTACATCTGAACAATGCACAAGGTAAATCATCGTCCCCAGACGAAAGAGTGTGAATTGTAAGCGCTTGGTTTTTCGAAACTTACACATTCTCTACTCTCGTACGTTGATAATCCGATAAAATAGCACCTACAGCAACGGCATCTACATCAACTTCTTCCTGAAAATTGTTCACAAATAATGGGTTGTTACTTTTTAGTCTATATGAAGAACTTGCAGTTGGACAGGTTTTAGGATGGAATCTTACTTTAACATTCTTGAGAAGTTGATAAAGGTCCTCGACCTCGTCTTCTGGTGTAGGCGTATAAACTTTACCCTGCTGCAAAGCTACACCGTACGTAGGCTGCCGGAATAAAGGTAGACCCATCGCTTCCGCATAGAGTTCAACTCCTTGGTGACCAACCGTCTGGTACATGTAGCTGTCGAGTTCATCTGTTTACAGCACATAAAATTTGAGTTATGTACGTTTTCACTCACAACATACATGCCATGCTTTCTATGAGGGGCGTGCCTTTGTTTTGTGGTTGTAGATTGGCCAGTGCCACTACACTGTGTCCTGCAGCAACACACTGGACCATGTTGTAGCAGCTGTCCTTTCCCCCGCTGATTAGAGCGACTACCTTCATCTTGCGGAACAGATGATTTGATGGGCAAAGTCAATGGCCTCCACACCTGGATGTTCCTTATTGAGTACTGAAGCACTGTGTTAAGACATCTCTTCTCTTGCCTGTGCAAAAAGATACAATGGAAAATTTTGATGATAAAGTATATTCTATGTATCTTATCTTATCAGCTGCGTCAGGGTGCCTTCCGGATGAGCATGTCATAATGAATAGGTCGTGTAGAGCCGTGCACTTCATAAAAGGTAGTACAGAAGGTGGCTGGGACCTAGATCAGCCTAATTTCGTAAGTCCTGTCATGCAGCTGTGAGTTTTTAATGGCATTTCGAAACGTACGGATACATGCAGCTAACTGAAGGCTAACTGAAATAATTTGTATGTTAATATATGAATTTGGGGGGAAGATGTGTGGTATTTTAATATTACAACCCTACCTACGCAATTTGGTACGGCACAATCAACACATCCGCACTCACCGACGACCATTGTCAGACTGATCCGAACGCTATCTGTTGTGGCAAATATCAGTTCAACGTTGGAGTAAAGTTAATTTAAAAGAAACACAGAAACACAGGAAAAACAGAGTTTAGCCACTTTTTTATTGCATTTTTTATTTTTATTGGGCTACAAGTGAAACATTGGGATATAATCAAATATTAATATGGATAGATTATTGACAATATCATACGTAGCACCGTAGTTTTGACGTCATATTGGTGCCAGAATTTTTGTCGGTCTCTGTCGGTAAACTTTGAAAACAAGTACAACCCACAGTCAGCCAATAACGTTGGTTGTAACAAAATTTCCCACCAATTGGAGCGTACTTCCTAATTCTTGATAACATCGCTTAGTACTGTGCTCGGAGAGAAGGCCTCACTGAAATCTGTTTGCTCCTGTCGGACTTGGCGAAGTTTCGTCTTTTCCTACCTATACAAGCGCGAATAGTGTGTCATAATACATACTACACAATGGTTTTGGCAGAAAGAACTTCCGAAAACCTTCGGAATGGGAGAAGATCCCGGGGCCCGAGTCCAAACGGACATGCATCGGAATCAACTAGCGGAGATGAAGCTGATGGGGTTCCTGGTAAGTTTGTGGGATATTTGAGAATATTTTGCATGTTCACTAAAAACCTATGTATATGCGACTAACTCCTGCCACTGATATTATTGTTATCCAGAAAGAATGGAATTGGCAAAATTTTGACACTTCAAATGTGCTAGGTCTAAATCTTAACCTATTGTGATTTATGAATTTTGTCTGTCCTGTCCTTTGCATCCTCTCCTCTATGAGAGGCTTTTCTTGCCAAATACTTTGACCTAAATGTGCATGCTGAATTGTATTAGTTTTAGTGCACCCCCCTACACCCTCTTGAGAGTGTCAAAGAATTGACATGTAATGTCACTACTCACTCATATGTCGAGTGTTGCTTACATTTCTTAACATTTGTGCTAACAAAATTATTCCCTTGCGTTTTCAAGAAGAGAAGATTCGGGTTGGACGAGACTACCAAGCTGTCATTCCGGAAAAAATAGGAATTCTGGGTCGCAGCACTAAAGAATGTTAGTATGCCTACCAGCTTACCTACATACCTACACAGTTACACCTACTTGTTCCTCAAAAAAATATCCTCAAATTAAATAAAAACCTCTGTACCTACTAAGGCTGTTATACATTTAGATGTTTCCTTTATTGTACAACTTTTTATGTACAATATTATATACTTGCTTTTGAAATACTCAAATCAATTATTCTTTGCAGATCGGTTAAATGGGGACCGAGCACTGTTGGTGTGGTCACCGACTAAGAAGATCACAGATGCGAGTTGTACGTTCACATTTGTTTACCTTGTTTGTTACCTTTAGTTCCAATGATGTGGCAAATAGTAAAAATGATGTTAAATATGCTAAATATTTTTTTCAGTGGATGAATACATCAAGCTTGCCAAAGAAAAATATGGTTACAATGGAGAGCAGGCACTAGGCATGCTTTTCTGGCATAAACATGATTTAGAGCGAGCCATACGAGACCTAGCCAATTTCACACCGTTTCCTGATGAGTGGACCGTTGAAGACAAGGTTTTGTTTGAACAGGCTTTCCAATTCCATGGAAAAAGCTTTCACCGCATCAGACAAATGGTGAGAATTATATTTATAATCTAGGTAGATTCCACCAACACTATCTGTAGGTAGTGTTTGGTTTTTTTCTGAGGCTAATAAAGTTTGAAACACAGACAGGCTACGGTTACACTTGCATTGCAGAAAATAGTTGTTTAAATGTTAATTAGTTTCCATAAACAAGATGCAGAATGCAATCGCTATTATTCCAGCTGCCCGACAAAAGCATATCACATCTGGTCAAGTACTACTACTCATGGAAGAAGACACGCACACGCACGAGCTTGATGGACAGGCAAGCACGCAAACTTGCCAACCATCGAGATGAAGGATCCGAAGGAGGCTCGGAGCACGGATCCAACACGGATTCAGACAGCGAAGACAAGGTAAAGCCCTCCAACGAGAAAGCCAAGGCAGCCTTGCGAAACGTTGATATTAGCAATGACAAGCTGGATCCGAAAGTCGAGACGGAATCCATCGTCAACTATATCGAGAAAGGAACAAACGCTGTTAAGAATGGCAGTGTCTTAGCCGCGAACGCAGTTGTTAGCGTTCCCTATAGTAGACCTGGCCCACTTTGTAAAAAGAGGCCACATTCTCCGGTGAGATCAAATCCAGGGTCAAATGATAGCGCAATATCTCCGAATAACAAACGTAGATTGCTTACACAACGTCCGATCATTTTAAGCAACTTACAAAAACCGCGGCCTATAAAATTAAACAGGAGTTCTTGTAAAGACACCGACGGTAAACTCAAGTCCAGCGTACAGGATAGCAATACAAGCACAGCTGAGATTGACCTAACTATTGATGATGGTCCAGTCACTCCGCTTGTATCTTGAAACATTACTCTCACATTTAAGACAGCAATGGATGGCTTTTCCAGGGTCGATTGAATTGCTGAATGTAAAGCATTTCTAATGGCATTTATTAATCGCACGGTTTTAATCGACCCATGAAATAAAGTTTGACCATTCTATCCAATTATTTATGAACTGAATAGGAATTCTTTTGCTGTCTATTTTATTTTCACTTTTCTGCTGCTCAAGACTGCTTTTTAGTTTTACACGTGCATTACCAACTGTTTGTTGAACAAATGACATTCTTAGATTTTATTTTTATATATTCACTTATGTTTTATATTTATTTTATGTGAAGTATTTATGTGCTTTAGCTTCAGTAGGCTTTTGCTGAATATTATAAGAAATAAGCTGCGCTACCTACCTAGTTATTAGTTAATTTAATGCCGATGGGTGTTCAAGCTAACATAAATAATAAATATGTTTAGCACTATATTTTCATAAGATGGCCTCAGGCCTTAAACTCAGATATTTATTGGATTTTACTTTCTAATGTCAAGGTAGCTTCGGGGTTGAGGAACATGAATTTGCATTTAAGGTATTTAGTCGGTGATCGTTATTTAGGATTTGCTACCTTGCCTATGTAAAGGGTTTGGATTTAAAAACTTTTACACAACTAGTTTTAATTTGTATATATTTTGTAGTTTTAATGGAATTACCTTAAATACTAAGTACCTACCTTCTAGTGTGTTAGTTGGTGACTTAAATTCTGCATCACCATCAAATTATTTTATAAATATCTATCAGAAAAGTGCCTGCGCTTATTATAATTCTCAAACATACGTGGAAATGCGTATAACTGCAATAACCAAAAATTTACATGCAATATGGACTAATTTATAGAGGACATTTTAATGATACGGTAAAGCTTTAAATTGGTCGTAAAAATAGAAGTATCTTAACCCTAACTGTGAGTTAAATGTTATTTATTTATTCTCAGCAAGTTGTATTTTATTTTTCTTACAGTAAATATTAAAAACACGATAAATCATTTAAACTTTCAAAGAGTTCTTTCTTTTTAAACCAATGATAATCAAAGGAACAAAAACAGTGAAATTGATTAAAAAATTACCTTGCCTCTGAAGTTGAATTAGGTTAATTCTGCGACAGAATTCTGGCATGTTTTGCATGTACACATTTGAAACATCCTTTCTTTTATGTAATTGATCTACGATTGAAGTGGAGTTGCAATGCAAGGTCGGGATTTCACAAGTTGTGTAGTGTACTTACTTCACACTTAGAATTCTGCTTAAGTTTCACTGTAGTTTGTCTCCTTTATCCTTTATTTCCACTCCACCAACGGATCCTGTTCGATGTTAATGCGTTTAATACTTAACATAGTACCTGTAAAGTATAAACCTAACGTAGAATTAGTTCCATAGACAGGTACATTCACAGAAATGTCATCAATTACTTCCGGGAGGAACTACTTTTTCTATAATAACGCTTCATTTACAATCAACGCTTGTTGCAAGGTGGAATATTTTCCGAGGTCATTGGGTAAATAATAGTCCATGGACATCGATATAAATGACCACAGGCTATTTCCCAAATTTACTGGGTAGATAGTTTGTGTTATTTGCACAGTATTGCAACCAGGGCTGAGTAGACGAAGCATTATAGTCGACTAATAGGCTCGTTCTGGTAATGGTGCATTATTCTTGATCTTTCACTATCGACTTGTTTTTCTTCCAGAAATGGACTATTCATCGAGGTATTCGACGGAAGAGTGGTTCGCCACCACGGTCTGCCCAAGCTGACGATGCTGCCAGCCAGGCAAGTGGATTGTTTCTTTACGTTGATATTTTGGATGACAACACACGCTGCCAGGAAGCGTTGCAACTTGCCAGAATGAATCGGGAATCTACCAGAGAGTTCGTACGGTAGCCACGCCACTTGTGGAGGAAAGTTTCCCAAAAGTTTCTGGGAATGGGCAATAGAGGGAATTATAGCAAGAGTGAGGTGGACTGTGGTACAACGAGATCCAAGCGGCCTGTACTCTTAAGAGGAAACAAATTATGCTGTGCCAAATATGAGTGGGCAAACTCTAACTATGATTTTCTATAGTAGTGGGGTTTCGTGGCAAACCACAACCAAGATAGCCGGTCACGAGGATCAAACATAGGACTTCCCGAACAACAAGATCCAAGGGACTGCCTCTACTCTTTATGATAATATTAATAATAATAGATACATTTTATTTAGCTTAGCTACCATTTGAATACATTGAATGCAGGAAATAAGCGATCTTGTGCCAAATTTGAGTGAGGAAACTCTATATCTGTGATCCTCTTACTTAGTAGAGAATCATGGAAAACCACAACCAGAATAGTTGGTCACAAGCATCTTACCCAGGATCTTAAGATTGCATGCCAGGTATACTCGCTACAGCTACCAAGCTCAGTTTATTGAGGAGCTACTCTAAGTCAATTAATTTCTGTTTAGTACCTACCTACTACCAGGAATGCAGTAAGCATTCGAAGGAAATCACGGAGCTTAGCAAGAGTGCGTATCCAAGAATCTAATTGCCGAGAATGGCCTTGTTTACCTCCTAATCTACCGTTGCATGATATCCGTGTCCACCAAGAGTACTTCTAGTCATGACAATTGACAATGCCTTCTAAAGCTGAAACGTCAAAACAAGTGATGCTACCAGGTATTTTTTTCGAAACTGGGTACCCAGCCAATTTTCACCATCAAATTTGCAAAAAATGTCTGATGGTTTTGTGGAGATGATTCCTAAATCACTTCCGGCTGGTACAACTACACACACGGCAGGTTTTCAGCTTAAACATAAATTTGACTTCTCGTTCATCGCAAACCCCGCCGCCTGGACCCAGTCCTATCTTTACCAACCAAAATAGACTGGATACTAACAATAACGCTAGGATGCTCCATATAGCAGGCTGCTATAATAGTTGGGGGGGGGGGGGTGGGG
>QKMV01000529.1:0-18508 GCA_003287335.1 Lednia tumana
TTCAGTTTTACACTGTGATATTTATTAGATCTTGTATGATATAGTAAATTACTACATTTGTCCTAAGACCTAAATTCTTTGTATTATTGGACTATTCTCAAATTTAATTAAAATAAGCTTGATTGCATGTATGGTATCAATGTTTATTTATTTATTTGACATTAAATTAAAAAATGTATTTACAACAGTGTATAAAATGCAAGGAAATAAAAGCCAGGTAGTGTAAAAGCAAGGTTTCTTGTCTTGAGTGGTTTCACCAGAAGTTTGGTGGTAGCAGACCTTGTGGTGAGGGGATGCTGCTATTCTTTAGCATCTCGTGGAGGAATGCTTCCAGTCTAGACATGTGGCCTCCAGGTAACTCGATCTGAGAACACCAAAACAGATCAAATCTTTTGCTACCAGGACATGAGTTGGTATGGGAAGGGTGCTGAATGATGGATAAGGAACGATTTTCGTGATTGCCTTGTATAGAACTAGGTAGGACATGGTCAGCAAAAGGTAAGGGGGCCACGATAGGTGCAGCTTCCAAATAAACCAAAGTTTCATAAAAAGGGCCCACATTTTTAGGGTAGGTTAGGGTCAATAGACCCCTACAAACAGGTAAAAATGCTTTATTAATTTTTTAAGACTCATGTCTCCTGACTAATTTCAGCACTATAGTTTTTTAAAAAACTGTTAATAACTGGGTTAAACTGCTGAAAACTTCTAACAAATAAACTGCCAATGTTTCGCTAACTCTCCTGAAAGCTTCATCGGGCCCAGTTTTTTTAAAAAGGTAAAAATGCTCTCTGGCAAGGGGCATTTTGGACCGCTGTGCTGAAATTCGGCACAAAGCGGGGCACAAAATTTCGCACTCAAAATTGCGGGTCCATGTTGTAGTCTCACTGTCAAGGTATGTTCGTCCTATGCTATGCATTTATTAAAATTGATGGATACTCCTGGATTTTCAGTAAATGTTTCAAAAAAAAGGAAAACAAGAAAATTTCCTTCAATAAAGACAAACTAAAAAAAGGAGGGGAAAGAGGGTGCCAACCAGGGACCGGCACTGTTTGATGATTCGGTTATTCATTTTTGCTTTCTTGTTTTTCTGGTTTCAGTTTTGTTATGTCAGGAAAGTATATGCTTGAACCAGTTTAAATCACTTAATTCCGGTTTTCACTGGAATTTACCCAGATTTTTACCTATGCTAAAAAATGTTACGTGAAATGGGATTAAGCGAGAAAACATTTGGGCTTATTTACTGTTTTACCCCGAGGATCGAATTCGTACAAAACCAATGTCGCTTTCAAATTGATTGTTATTAAAAAAATAAGAAGATCCTTTAAAATTTCCACATTCTGGTTTTCACTGCAATATCTTACAGCCAGAGGATTATCAGTAGCTGCATGTTGTTTCTTAAAGAGTCCTGGAATGTTATTTATTTTATTACTGAGAGTACTATTCAGTGTTCACACATAAGTATAATTTCATTTAATAACAATACTATTGTTATTTTTATCAATTATGGTAGATATTGTAATAGCAAAAATGTAAATTTAAAAAGGAATACTGTGTTTCTGGAAGTAATGTTTTCTGCCGCGTTTGCAGTTACGTGAAAATAAAATTAGTGGTTAGAATTTTTAGCTGCTTTTAGTGCATTGTAAATCCAAGATGAACCGACAAATAAATTACGGTTTGTTCCCTCGTTGTTTACTCGCTGGGTATAAAGAAAAAAATCATTTAAGTATTGAAAACTATGTTTTGTTTACGGTTTTTTCCTCGACATCACTGTATTTATTTGAAGTGCCAGGATCAGTTTCCCCCAAACTCTCCGTGTCCAGACCCGGATTATAGTGTAGCCAAGGTAGGCCTCTAGGCTGCTACATTTTGAAAATTTTCGTAACAGAAAAACAAGCAACACTCCTTTTTATGATTGTCTATTAAGTGTTTTTTTCCATTATATCGAGGTAAAAGACGACAAGATTATTTGCGAATTTACCGAGAAAAAAATCAATAAAATCCCCGTTATAATGCAGAGCCGGTGAGTTACCCCATACCTAGAGTTTAGACTGTAGGACGTAGACCTGAACATGAGAGGGGCGGCTGCAATGTTTGGGCTTAGAGGCACGCAATTCTGTAGTACAGCCTTGCCTGTGAATGGGCTTGAATAAAATAAAATCACAGAAATAACAACTAGGACAGCCTTTTGCTGATTACCTACAACTCGTCAATTACGGCTTGATTTCTTCACACATTTTTGTGTAATTTTATTCTCCTCCTCATTCTTTTATTTGCTTCCTTCTCCTCTAAGAGCAAGAGAATATTTTGGAAAAGAAATATTTACCTTTTTAAGCTTCAAAAAATATTCTTTGCAGATAAGGTGAAGAAGTTTTTGGAATTGCTGCCGATATGCAGCAAACATAGCATTTCCGGTTACTTCCAAAAAGATTAGAAGCAGAGTTGCAGAAATGGTAGGCAGTGGATCTGGAGAGAAGAAAAAATACATTTATTTTATAGATCCTGATTTCTTTTACTATACAGCAGGCTGCAGGATGTGCAATTGGAATTCTTTGGTTGTACACGACTAAAATTAAATTAACATTAAATTTTTTATATCATTGGCAGACTGTTCATGAACAGTTTGCTCTGATCTACGGAACTTTTTAGCCCCAGACAGGGCCTTGAAAACGTAGACTAAAACCATTTTTTGGAACCAAAAAAATGTATTTAATTGGCTCTTTGGTTCCATATGATGACCACATTCCTTAGGAGGATCTACCTACACTTGCTTAATCCCATCTCTGCACCAGCACACTACAAGTTAAGAACATTAGTTTAAAAATATTTTGTTAAGAATAATATTCCAATTGTGCACCTAGATTAACAAAGCAGGCAATCCACCGCCATCCTTCGCTGATGCCATGCGGATGAGGGACTCTCTGTTGCCGTCGAACATTCGAAACCATCACTGCTGCATAGAGACGCATGATTCCACTCATCTTCTTCATGTAGAATTCCTGTTTCTCCACATTCCCATTTTCATACTGGTATCCCAGCGATCTGTAATACTCTTCGTCAGATTGGCCCTCAACTTGCGGCAAGAAAATTGGCACCAGGTACGGACAAGCCTTGTGAAAATGTGCGAGAATAAGTTTGCCAAAGTCCGGTATTTCGGCCCATAGAGCCACAACTACGGCTGCTATAGGATATGCTGATTCGGGCTTGCTGGAAACTGAGGTTTTTCCCTGATTCTGAAAGTATCAAAACAATCAAAGAAATATGAAATAATAATCAAATAAAAAGTAGCTGGCACTGCCAATACAATATGATAGCAATGATGTGACAACATATTTTGTGCTAACGCAAGGTTTTTATTCAGTCGTCATTATGGATTGTGTCTCTGAGATAAACCTACAAGGAGGTGATACTAAATTTTGATCTTGAAAACAAGATTCAGAAACCTATTGGCTGAATGTGCCTCTATGGCAATAATAGCCAGTTGGTCAACAATGATAAGAAAACTTTAATCCCCTCTTCCCCTACTGACATCATGACCAGAGTTTCCACCATTCACTTGCACTGAAATTGATTATTATCATTCTATAGCGTGGATGACCATATCTTGTCTACATTCTGTCAAAGATGCTACACCTACTTACCACTAGTTTATTTGCAATGAGGTCCATGCAAAAATTGATTCCGTGAGGTTGGACAGAGGCTCTGAATGGTATGTTATTTATTTGCACTGTCTCTCCCTTCAACAATGTCACCAGCCTCTGAAATTTGTCCAGCAGATGCTCTCCGCTCTTGTCTCCAATCGCATTCACAGGAATGTTCACAGCTTTCTTGCAATTGAAAGTGAAGTCTTTGTATTTCGGATCCTGAGAAAGCTGAGAAAATGACAACTGAAATGCATCCAAATGCATCTTCAGTGCTTTGTAGCTTTCAAACGATTCACTATCGACACAGCCTTCTAAATAGCCGAGGTGTGATTTCTTTGAAGCTGGTGGTGCCACGGATATCTCATTGGCGGGAGGTTTCGAGACTCCCATGACTTCGGGGGTGAGCCCTGAAGACACGTGTTGCGCGGCAGCTGCTCTAGCCGTGGCCGCAGCAGCTGCAGCCTCTTTTGCCTGGACTTCTTTCACTAACTTTTCCGTTTCAGCCTCAAGTTCTCGAGCAATCTTTTCGTTTTCGGCTTTTTCCGCATTTAGTTGTTTGGCTATCTTTTCTTGCTCTACAAAACTTTTGTTCACTTTCTTTACCTCCTCCAGAATAATTGTTGAATATGTTTCAAGCTGTCTTATTATTGCAGATGCTGTCTTCAGGTCCAAGTGGCTCATTTCACCAACCTGCCAAAAAAAAAGGGCAACATTCAGCAAAGATCCATATTTCAAGAGGTACCTAAATACAATGACAACAGAGGAGGGGCTGACGGTGGTGAAGAGAGGTGTATCGGTACAGTTTCGAAGTCTCAGTGCCAAATTGTCAATCATAGCGCTATTGACATGGCGTCAACTATAATGCGGTGCAAATATCGATAAAAAAAAATTAGTAGGCAGTGGAAGGTTGTAATTTATGCATTTAAACTCATCAGGAAAGAATGCGCAGCATGTACATGGCATCTTGCGGGGCTGCCATTATCTAATGGTACTACCATTACAGCTTCCCGATTGCTCATGATTTATTAGTTTTACATACCTTGCTTAAGTATTAATTAGAAAATAAATTTTTCATGGCTGTAAACACAATCTACTTACATTCAAGGACTTTTCAAGTATAGATGGAGTGCCTACCCACCATTTATCTCTCTTCCCGTGAAGAAGCTTACGCCAATATGTCAACCATACATTTTTCTTTGCGCTAACAGGTTTTCTCTGTGGTAAGGAAAAAAGCACCTCCCTTGTTTTCACATTCCTTACCCAAATAAAATATTGCCAAGAAATCGGCACTTTCCGTAAACATGAGCAACACTCCAACAATTTTGTAAAGTCTTTTCTGCTCTAGATCAAAATTTACTCTAAATTTGAGGTAATCCAGGGCTAAGCTCTAGGAAAGCACTATGCGCGCTTGTGTGCTGTGTTAAGTGAGCTCAAGGCGACTTTCTTGGCACAAAAAATTGTTGACAGATTGAATTTAATTTCAAGTAGTTTGTAATTCCACAATTAAAAGTTAAAACCTTGTCATATCATACTTTATCTCTTTCAATATACCTACTTACTCACAGTTATTGAAGAGGCTTTGTCTGTAGTAGCTATGTAAACAATTTCCATCCTTAAAACTTCGCTGTGTTAATCTAAAAGGATTTTTCCGATGTTACAACATTTTTCATGGAAAAACTGCTGAACTGACTGGCTCAAAAACTATTTAGATCTAGCTCCAAGGTAGTTTAGGGCCAGTAATTGAAGAAAAATTCAGCTAGATCAGCCATTGGAAAATTCGTCGCGAGCTCACTCAAGGCGAAACACAAGTGCATGGCCTTTTCCTAGTTTACTGATAAGAAACTGATGATTGAGATACAGAAAATTTATTATTGCGGTTGGTCAAACCATCGGCCTGTACATTGGGCACAAAAAACAAACCAAGAAAAAAACTAAAGCGCCGGAAGAGTCGCATTACGATGCTTTGCTCGCTCTAAATTATTTAAACTTCCCCGGGTAACCCCGAGAATAATACATCCCAAAAAAGTTCATAAGCCTGAAACAAGACTTTCTGGATCAGGACAAGAAGTCCTCATAGGTCTATTAATGGTTAACTGTTGAATATCTTAGGGCTCCAGACCCTCATTACTGGGTACTGGTACACAATTATACTAACCACACATTGATCTGCAAGCTGCCTCATTCCTTCATCTAGCTTTTTTATGAGAAAAAAGTTGTTGGCACTAGAAGAGTGTAGTGTTTGTTTGTCGTGACAAGACCTGAAAAAAAATCATATTTAGTTTTTCAGTAAGATTGAACATGCAGTTAGGTAGTAGTAAGTTACCCCCTAGGTAGTATTCAGCTTTCTTCTGCATATTGTACGTAGGTAATCACCTGACGCTGTCCGACAAGGTTTGGTACTTATTACGAAATTCTTTCTCATGTGTCTTGAATTGTACGGTCAACATTTTCTTCTCCTCTTGCTCTTTTTTTATTTTTTCTGCAAGCTGCATTGCCTGATCCCTCTCATATCGTTGCCTTTGCATTTGAGCAAATAGCTCTTTTTGACTGCGATGCATTTCCTCCGCAGAGATCTCTTCAGCATCCCTCATGGCTTTCTTATTATCAAGATGTGTCCTAAGGTCAATGGCTTCAACATGATCAGAACTGAGTTCTAACGAGTTCTGCGACAGGAACATCATCTCACTTATTCGTTTGTTGATGGATTTAGTTACGAGACGAGTTCGTTGCTGCTCGAGCTCGAAAAGAAGTTTTTCTTTCCTTCCTGCTAATTCATTGCACTGGTGCTCCTCAAAAGATAGTTCTTTATCATTTATTTTTGTGTTCATCTTCATATTGCTTGGTGATGATAGAGAGTTTATTGAAGACATAACTGTAGAAAATTCATCTGTGAATTCATCATGCTCTTTTTTTGAACCTAGCGTTGATCCTTGAACCAATGGACTTATAGCTAACGCCTTGCTAGTGATGGTCACTTGTAATCTCTCAAACCCAAAACCAATATCACTCATTTCATCCTGAAAATATGCAACAGTTGATTAGATTACGGGGATACTATGGCAGCTTTTATTTCATCTATGCTATGGCCAAGGGCACAAGCAGTGCTAGATTTACTCAAAGGCTGACAAGGCTATCGCCGAGGGGTGCCGAGGGCGCCTCTAGGCTGTAAGTACTTAAAAATATCCTTCTACTGTTTTGCACAGAGCTGAGCAATTTGTATCTTGTGAGGCTTTCGTTAAACACGTGGATCCAGGGGGCGGGTTCCAGGAAGTTAGAAACACGACTCTATACTTCTCTGATGCTTCCAACTAATGCCACTAGGGTTGTTGAGTTTTTGACTTCCCTTCCGTTGAACTTCCAATAGAAATTGTTGGATGTTATCATTAGGTTTGCCAGTACCAACTTTGTTTAACTGAGTTCCAAAAGTTGGACATTTTCTGGCGATTATATGAGAGTAGACAAGTCAGAAGCCGCGGTAGGTGTGATGGAGATGATTGTGACCGGGCAAATGCTCTAAACCACTGAGCTAAGCAAGGTCTTGCTTGCTTAGCTCAGTGGTTGAGAGAATTTCCGGGGTTCAAATCCTCGAGTAAGCAGGTATTTTTGAAGTGATTTTAATATTCTTAAAAAAATGAACCTTGTTTTTTGTAATTTAGAAAGTCCCCTTCTCCCTTCTCTTAATTTTATTCTTGTTGCCGATGAAAAATGACTACAAATTTCGAGGCCAAGGTTGCCGGAATTTTATCTGAAATGCGTAGATTTGCTTACAAATGATCTTGATATATTGTAAAAACAGGGGCTGTGTCCTTGTTCTTCCCTTGTGGGCTCTGCCTCCCTAGACCCCACTCTTAGCATAGATATTTCTGAGGTGGCAAAAATTTGTCCCACCTTCTAGTTTGGAATCTGGCAACTCTTAGTGGATCACAACACCGTAAACACTTAGCGGAGAACTTTTATATTTACTATGTAGGCTAAAGTACCCACTACTTGTGCGTAACGAGCTGTACAACGATGAAATTCTTTAGACTCATGTCCATACACCCAGTTTTAAACATTTTTTTTGAAAGCTATACAATTCTTGCAGGGGGAGGAAGAGGGGCGAGTACCATAAAATGCCAGGCTACAGGCGGCGGTGGCATACATCGGGCAGGCCGCATGGTGTCACTGACTCTTAATGTAAAAGTTTACATTCTTATCAATGTGACATAAACAACAACAGTAGAAACGGATTAACTAGCAAGCATTTTGTAACTTATTCTATACTGGTTTATTTGAAAATTATGTGTGAATTGAGGTTAGAGTAGACCAACTAACATTTGACTCACCTCATTAAAACTAAACGGTTTATCACACTTCAAAATTCCTGTTTGGGGGGGCGAAGATCTTAAAATTACGGATCCACATTTACTCTTAATTTTAAGCTTCGTCTTTCTAATAGGCGGCCCGTACATTTTTATTTATTTACCAGTACTTGCCACCAATTCTCCACTGCGGGCCAAGAACAGTTTGGCCAAGATTGTGGTTGCAAAGCTGGTAGCATTGTCTTTCTATATTCCGAGAGTTGGTAGTGCTGAATCATCCCCGCTTTTCCGCAAATAGTGCACATATGAATATTTATTTTTTATCACAATTCACAACCTAATTGTTAAGTGATCTATGGTTTTCTTTAAATAACACTTGGTTGATAGTTTTCTGATATATTGACAGTCTGTCTGTATATTTTTAATGAAATGAAAAATTTAGGTATCCTTCCGACATAAAGAACCAATCAGCGCCATTCTTGCTTTGGATATCTCGCACACACGTGCAGTCTGCCCTAAACGTTTTTGCTGGTGGCGATTATGGCTCTTGGTTCTCAAGTGGAAAGTGCTACTGAAAATGGTATAAATGGTACAGACAGACATGAAAGCAACCACGAAGATTCAGAAGCAGGTACACCACTTACTAGTAAAGGTAAGTCGCAGTCTCTCTGTTAATTTTCGGCCAAACTAGGCGAAACATTTGTACCCAGGCACCATTGCTATTGGTCGATTACGTAAGAAAAATCACCATGCTCATCAAACGACCTTACCGATATACGAGGTTTGAGGTGATGATGTTAATAATAAAGCTTAGTACTGCGTTGATCTGTACCCTATGCGTTATTCAAGTGAATTTATTGATAGTCGTACGCGTACCTCGCTCTCTGCTCCTTACACTCTATGCCCTTTAAACTTCCCTTGGTACATGCCGCAAGGTAATGGCCTATTTTGGGATCAATAGAAAGAGGACTGCTGACTGTCTGGTCTGGGTCTAGTGTAGATGTATATTTTGTGGTACCCACTTATTTTTGTGTTTACTGAAGCTTTAATGAATGGAGATCCACGATAAATTAATTGAATGGCAACACTGCATTGGAGTAAAACATATAAGTTTTTTGGTCCGGTCTTTTGCGCGTAGACTAACTTGGAGTAGGTACCTACCTGTGCATGGAGTGGTGTTGGACACATGAGATGGTTAATTCGAATGTTTTCAGCTTCTGCGTCAGTCAGGTCCTTCATAACACCGAATAACCAGCGGCTATATAAATACTGTACCCACGACGTTATTTCTGCAATTCTTTCTGAATGCTATAGGTAAAGCAAGGTCACAACTTACAATGTTTGTCAAGCTCTTAGCTATTCTGTCACAGTTTCGTCAGAATTTCTCTCTTATCATGCTTTTATTGTCAGTTTAATTCTTGGGTAGGTACTCGCTAAGTTGAGGTCAGCTGAGCTTTGGACCATCGTCATGTGCAATGGTCAACTATCGGCTAATTTCTTTACTCGATAAATTCCATTTTTGTGTTCTCAATATGATTCATAAATCATAACCCCTCAGATTTGTTAATTTCGCTTTAGAGTATCGATTTTATTTTATTTCCACAGTACAGTCGCAGGTACGCAAATGGTCGCATTTCTATTGGGACACTGTCGATGTACAGCCGACTCCTATGCACACACACACATGCTTAACACACACACACACACATACTTCATTATTTAATCCATAATAATATCTTGCACGCACTCAACTTCCAACTTAGTACATTTGTAACGAATGGGCACCTAGCGTTTATTATACCACGTGCTTCCCAACAGATAAACTGCTGTCTGATTCCGAGGTATAATAGGTACAGTGCATTACAACATAAACAATCCTAGCGCTCGCCCAATGGTAGGAAGTACATTTCGGCTTCACCACAAAATGTTGTCTTTCCCACGTAATTTTGGCTTCGCCACGAAATTTTTCTTCGCCTGGCACCTGGGCTTTATAATGCTGAGCTTCGCCTTTTTAATTTGGCTTCACGCCTCTAAAATTAGGATTTCACGGCTAATTTTGAAAATGTCTCTCAGATGATTCCACCCGATGAGCTTTGACTAAAAAATTAAGCTTTATTGTGACATTTGTGCTACGCTCTTTTGTAGGCTTAGCTCTCATAAACAGCGCAAGCATGTTGAATTAAATTAAATTAAACAAACATGTTGAATCAAGAAATGCCTTCATTTAACCCGATGGGCTTTCTGTTACGCTACGGAGATTTCTTTTGTTTTTGGATTTTTTTATTTTGCCAAAAATGTTTTGCTTTTCAAAATTTTACCATCGAAATTTAATTCGCAATGCAAGAATAAGTCTTCAACAAATACCTTATCTAGCCACCCTGAAATGTCAGACATTTTTGGATTTCCCGCCGGCGTCCCGAACAGCGGGCATTTGTAATTTTCTTAACTAAACATTCATGTGTCGGAACGTCAACTTACGCGACTTCCACTTCGTAAATTTACGTAAAAAATCTTAATTTCAACAAAAACCTCCCCACAAGGACCCATTTTTGGTCGTGCGGGTCCGAGACCCCGCCGATGTAGGAAAATGTCTGGCATGGGTAAAAATGTTCCAAAATCTAAATCAACACGTAATTTCTTGTTGAAAACGTACAGACAAACCACGACATTGTTATTACGGAGAGGATTAATTGTCAATTGACACGCTTGCTTATTTTGTGATAAGAATCACATGCCCCAAAATGGTATTTAATGTAGTTGTCGATGTTGAATGGCGATTTGAGTCAATTCCGCAATGACGTTTGGATTTGTCTGCTACCAGAGCTTCGCCATGCCGCTTCATATGTACGCGTTGCTAGACAAGCGTATAGTATTTCTTGCAAAAATACAAAAGAAACAACCCATTAAAAAAAACATCTGGCTCTGTAAATAACGAATGGCAATTTTCCAGTCCCTCAATTCCGTTTTCTTCAAAAATACGACTGATTGCTATGAAACGCGCATTTACCTGGTGTAGAGAAAAATGGGGAAATTATGATTTTAAAAAAATCTACAAAAACATTTAATTTAATGAGACCAAACTTTCAGATCACGCTCAAAATTCAATGCAATCTTTGTTGGAACTTATGAAGCGTCCTCGGAAAGTTCCACCAAATAAAATACAGAACTTAGGCCTGAAGAGTTTGACAAATCTAATAATACCACAACTTGAAAACAACTGAACCGATTGGACTCAAAATGGTATCACGTCTACGTTGAAACCTAGCAAAGGTATCCTGCAAGCGTCATTGAAATTGACGAAGCTATGGTAGGTCTAGATGGCCAACTCCCTATCTCTGCCTTAAGAATTTCTTGGTCCAGCATGATGATGTTTTTTGGGGGGCAAACGCACTGCTATTTGATTATTATTCTATATGCAGAAGGCCATGGCAATGTCAAAAGATCTTCACAGCCTATGTATACTAGTATCTTTGATCTTCACTGTTTCTACATTAGTGGTCCAATCATCTGTCAAAGAGTTGACGAAAACCATTTCAATTAATTATCCACTGATGTTAATTTAAAATTCAATGTCGATACCAATAGATGTACAGCCCCGCAGGTAAACTGAAATGGTTACATGAGAACACACCTAACTCAATCTCGAACTCGAAACAAATAGGAGGCCTAAAGAGAAGTTTTGGTAATTTGCCATTTACATTGAAGTGCGAGTGTGATAGTAGCCGTTCTCGTTCCATTACCGACACAAAGATTTAGGATTAAAATTTGGGAGGTTTAAACCAGGTATCGGGCAACAATAAACCATTATAAATGTGAGAAAAAAACAGGAATGAATAGTTATTAGTATTGGGGTACTTACTTCTTCATCAACGGATGATGAAACGTATAAAATCGGATTTCTACGCCACAAAATGAGTGAACTAGAAGTAAAACAAAAAATAAATTAAAATGTTGGGGTAATGTAAATATGATCATTTATCACAAAAACCACGGTTCGAAAAGTTTTTATAATCAATTTATCAAGCGCTCTTCAATTTGGTTACCAAATATGTTGATTATTAGCGAATAAGAGCTGACTATTTATTCTGATGGTTTATATTTAGCACAGGTAATGGTTTGTAATGTCAAATAATCGGACGAGACTGACCCAACTCCAATCCTCTTGCTGAAAAAGAGCAGGTATTACTCATCCAGTCTTGTAAAGAAAACCATATGTGAAACCAAGTGGTTTTGAGAATAACTGTGTTGTTTTCCCAAGTAAGAGCTCTAAATTTTATCATTAACAGACACTCGCAAATTCAACAAGAGGCGGGTGCAACTAAAACATTTTTTCATTTTGAGGAAATTGCAGCGAACTTAAAAAAAATGTAATGTACAGATTACGCTAGGAAAGTGTAATCGGCCTCTCGTAATCCAAAATCTTAATCGTAAGTCGATAGCCAGTGCTTCCTGTAAGCCTTTCAGAAAAATGTTACGATAAGACTAAGAGAATGATGCGATGCGATTCAATTTATTTAGTCGCCACGAAAAGTATCGTTCAATTCCCATTGCAGTTCTCTTTACCCTTTCATAAGAGAATGAATTACCTGCCCTTCTTTTATCAGTCGGATACACCCGAGCATTAGAAAACCCGAGTTCCACGGCTAGCCACGCCAACAGCTAGCAGTGGCGCGTTAGGATGCTTGACGCCTTCTTCTTGACGCTTGCGAAGTTTTTCAAGAAGAGTGTTTTATTTTTTCGGTAATTTTTGCTTTTGAAAAGGCCAGGTGGACGCTCGGCAAAACGTTGGCTTTCAAATAAATGTTTAATTCGCTGTATATAGAAAGCGAAAAGCTACTGGAATTACATGCAAATATTCAGTGTCGAGTCTACATTATCATATACTACGTTATGGCTCTACTCATTAACCTGTCATTGGTGTCACGCTCACTAATAAAATCATATCCACTGGACAGAGCCAAAATGCAATGTACTATGAAGATCAAATTCTTTGCTCTTGCTGTACTAGTTGTTCAGTTAATTGTTCTTGCTGACAAATTAAATCGAACGTGTCTGGAACACGGCCCGCAGTATGGTGGTTATCATTTGTCGATTTGTAGGATAGGATAGGATTGCTTGGTGGTGTGGTTAGCGGGGCTACATCTTCATCAGTATACTATACTACTGCTGCACTACACCAAATGACCTATGCTAGAAGTGTTGGGACCAAAGTTGGAACCTTTAACCAATGGCATTAAGCCAATCACTTGTGTCAGTCTGCGCTGTAACAATGATGTAAAATAAGAGTACTCTGCTCTAGCGGGTAAATTATTGCATCACTCATCAATACATTCGCTATCGTTCGCAGCGTCCTGTCGATAGCAAGTACTTGCACCTTGCAACATATTGTCGTCAGTGCGTTTGATTGAAACTCAAGGATATTGCCAAAGAACCGACAGAAATATAGCAGGATGGAGGACATGATTTCTTGTAGCCGTAAAACAAGTTTGATGTAGCCGATATACTGTAACTTCGATTGAAGTTCATGTTATCGGCCTTGACTTGTGCGGAATGACTATGAAGTCCAGTGGCGGATTACAGATTTTGGCGACACTAGGCATGCAGAAATAGGTATTTTCTCCCCTTCCCCCATGCTGATCTCACGTGATGAGGCGAATCAAAGGGTGAATTTCCCCTTGATTCGTGACTTCGAATTCGAACACGAAATTGAGTGGTTGAGGTATGGGCTAGGTGCATAGCCGCGGACCCTTAGTTAATACCACTTTCGCTGGGTAATACCTTTGATTACTCTATATAATCAAAGGTGCTACACGATGGTGCAACCCGCCTAGATCGACACGACAGGAAAGAGTCGAGACCCTGAGCTAATACCGAACGAATGTGGTAGGAAATAAGGGTCTTGACTCTGGAGTCTTATCGACAGACGGTAATCAAGTGTCTTGATTTGTTCTTGGTTGGGCCCCTTAGGCTCGGACTACAAAATTTCGAACTTCTTCCAAACTAGTTAATCCTCTTAGGCAACCTAGTGGTCACTAGTCACCACTCACCTAGGTGACAACCAATCAGCTTCTTTTCTTTCCAATTTTTTCGAAGGGTCAAATGGTTTGGAACCGAACCAAGCTGGAAGTTTGGACCTTTTAATACCAGCCGTAAGAAATACAAGGAATAAGAATACTGCCTAGGACTTCGCCGTAAAATTTATATAAACGCGTTGTTGGATGAGCGTAATTTTTCTTGCAAGACTCTATAGAAAAAAAATGTTAACATACTTAGGCTTCCCCGTAATGCTTTGTATAAACGCGTTGCTGGGTGAGCGTAGTATTTCTTAAAGAACTTCAAAAGATAAATACCCTTTAAAAATAAGCAAATAAAAACGATGTTTGCGTCTGTAAATGACAAGCGACTTTTTTACCAATCGCTCAGTTCTTTTTCTCCAACAATGTGACTGGTTGCTATGAAACGCACTCAACTGGTGTAGGCAAGAAACGAGAAATTGTGATTAAATAGCATTTAAAAAACTTAATTTTAAGAGACAAGCAAATCAGATCGCGCTCAAAATTTGATATAATTGTTGCTGAAACATATTAAACGTCATTGGAAAGTTTCTTAAAACACAATGCAGAACTTTGGCCTGGAGAGTGTGACAAAGTTCCATTATTTCCAAAATGACCAAAAAAACGCGATTTCCAAGAAAGCGACTGAACTGATTGCGCTCAATATTGTATCTCACCTACGTATGATATTGACACCTCACAAAGATATCCTGCAAGTTTCATTGAAATAGACGCAGCCGTTTGGCATACAGACCGCAACCAAATTGGCGAAAAAGTCGATAAAATTATGAAAAATTTACCGAAATGCAAATTTCAGGAAAAATATTTCCTGGATTGCGCTGAAAAAGTTAGCAGGTTAGCAGGTTAAGAAAAACGAAGTTTCCCTGAAATTCTCATTGAAATTAGTTCAGGCGTTTGAACTTTTTTCTACGGTAAGTTAAATTGAAGTCTTCGCTCCGCTCGCTACGCTCATTCAATAAATTACAAAAGAAGATTTTTGCCTCTAAATAGCCAAAAGTAGAAGAAGACTTATATTTTCTTCGACAATATGACTGGTTGCTATGATTAAGCATTAAAATAATGTAGGGAAGAAACGGAAAATTAGGATTAAAAATCAATTACAAAAAATGAATTTCAAGAGCGTGAAATTTCAGATCGCGCTCTAAATTTGATGCGATCCTTTTTCAAACAAATAAAATGTCCTTGGAAAGTGTTACCAAATAAAATGCAGCCCTTTGGTGTGGAGAGTGTGACAAAGTTCCATTTAACCAAAACTATCACAAATACGCGATTTCCAAGAAAGAAACCGAACTGATTGCTCTCAAAAGATAATCACTTCTAAGTTACCTCGTTAAGGTATCCGTCGATTTTAATTGAAATTTGCTGAACCGTTTGGCATTGGGACAGCAAAAACATCGAGGAAAAGTCGACAAAATTAGCAAAAGTGTGCCGAAATGCGAATTTCAGGAAAGATATTTCATTGGTTGCGCTCAGAAACTTAGAATGTCGAAGTTCAGAGATTTCGAAGCTTCCGGAAGTTTCATTGAAATCGGTTAAGAACGCCTACAGAACGCGATCCAACACATCCAAAAAACATCCATTTAATATAGTATGTCAAATTGAAATCTTCGCTCTACTCGCAACGCCCATTTAATGAAAAAGGAATTTGTATTACGGCTGGCCCACTTTTTATATTTGGGTAAAATGTTATAAATGACGAGCACAATTTGCAGCGCTAGGTAGAGGTACTGACTTCGTTTGATTGATGCGCTCGCTTCGACTGATCCAGACTGTGAGCACATGCGTCAGAGATAGAGGTCACTGATTAAATGAAGCTGATTAGCAGTCTTCTTTATTGATGACCTCAAACTCAGCTGTGATAGTAATAATAGTATACTGATCAAGATGTCGAGAGAAGAGCCATGCCATCGTATGCCTTCAGGCACGCATCGAAAGAAAATATTATATGCCCTTTTTTGCGCAACTTTTGATGTGATTCGCATTTGCTTGGTTGCGTTCTGGAGAAGCAGAGGCCAGGGGCCATACGTTTGTCAATTTTGAATTAAATAAAGATTTATTTTAGAAACATTTCCTGTACCTAGCCTTTGAGTTAAACGACTGTAGTTCTTTACACTATTTACAATGTATAATTAGGCACACTAATTGTAAAAATTTTCCTTCAAACCACGTTCGACCCTTTCTGATTCGATTTTCTTTATACAAATAATTATAAAATGGGAACCCAACAATAAAGTAAACACATGCTACCTTGGGAATGGCTTCACTTCCATTTGACTCTTACTAGTAGTCCTAAACTAGAAAGCCTCACTTCTCATATAATTTTGATTAATGAATGTATTCCATCTTGAGACAAATATTGCTTGTGTTTACTATTTGCTGTGCAGGGGCTTTACAAGATGTTCAGATTTTCAGGTGATTTTGGCATGGGTATACAGTATACTATCTCGCATTCCTATCGAGAGATAATACGCACTGTCTATTTTTTGTAATACCATTTTTGCGCTATTTGGAGAGGTGCTCTCCGTTAGAGAATAGAGATAGGTTTCCAGATATTACATTTTCAGAGTCATATGGGATGACCAATATATGCCTACTCTCGAGCACTGGCAGTAAAAATCCCAGGAGCTTAAAAAGTGGTCAATAATAGTAATTTATGGTGCCCGATTTGACTTAAAGTTGAGCCTGTACGGAATCCAAAATTTGGGGCCCGCACCGATTTCCGTATTTGCGTCTTCGCGTTTAAATACCATTATATTTATATGTGCAGATGCATACTATATACATTGAAATATTCACCATTCTTGAGACATGAGAGAAAAATTGAAATGCGATCGGTCAAAAACCTTAATTAGTTATTTCGAATCGAAATGTTAAATTAGTTCATGGGTTCGAGTTCGATAATCGATCTTTCCTTGCCGATACCTGCGACCGTCGTGTAGCCGAGGGGGTTTGGATGTGCATTTTTGCATGTGGGAACAGCAGGCATCACCAGAAGATTTGTGAACACAACCATGAATCGCCGTCCGACAAGATAAAAATATTATATTCTCCAACTTCGCCGTTGAATTGTTCTCTTTTCTTTTTACTTGGCTAAAATCGCATATGTTTCAACTGTTCTCCGCTAAGAATAACTTTTCGTCGACGCCGAGGTGAAGATACCACGTGCTCGGTGGGGGCCGGCCACAATAATCTTCGCCCATGTTTGCTACCGCGTGATCCCTGGCTTGGCTTGGCAATGGCAGTGTAGTCTCTCCTCCACACCATGCTCGAGCGAGCGGCATAGTATTTCTCGTGCTTGCTAGCACATTTCTTCGGCGACGACTTACACACATAATTGCCGTTCTTTCACAAAACAAAACAAAAAACCTCTTTTGTCAAGCGAGTGTGTGTGATTTTGTTGTTCGGCCTGTGATGTTAATGGCACGCTCATTCACGATAACCACCGTGAGTTGAAGACGACTGGGAAACGCAAGTTTTATACGATTGAGGTGAATTGAATTATTCGCGAGAAAGTGTACAATACGGGCGATAACCTACACAATAACGTCGCGTTGTGAACGCGGAATTAATTGATGTACGAACGATTTACTGCTGCTAGTTTCTGTCCACGGTGTTCGCATTTTACTCTAAACTCTTAAGTATTCGGGAGGTCATGGATGATCATAACTTCATTTTTATGCACTTCAAGGATCTGTTATCTTATCTCTTTCTCTCTTCTCTTATTTGACTTGCTTTCATGAAATTATTATCGCGTTTGATTTACTGTATAACTGTGCTACTAGGGAAATACCACCTATCCAGTATTTAACTTCATTCCTCTTCTACTTATGAGCTCCAAGTTTGTAGCACTAATGACTGTAAGTCGCTCGACTTAGAGAATGCTCGAAGAAAATGCGTTCCTTTTCACTTCGCGCGACCTTTCCAGCTGCTAAGTTTCTGTGCGCGGGCTTCTTTTGTTTCTTTAATGATAAAACAACAGGACAACACGCTAGTCTGGGTGTTATATCCGTCCGGTGTTTCAAATTCGAAAAAAAGTGTTTAGAAACTGAGGCGAACACCGCAACTATTTTAGAATAGGCTATCCTTTTTGTAATGCAAATAAGATATCCGCTTGTGATCTTTTTACGCGAAGTGTTCAGTGTAGGTTTTTGTCCCTCGGCGTCGCGCAATTGCATGCTACCGTTCTCGACACATGCTGGGCATGCTAACGATGCAACTCATACTGGTTGATGCGCGTATGTGTTCCACACTTTCCAACCGGCGAATTTTATGACTTGTCAGCTACCGGTAGTGAGAGTACTTACGGTATAAAGGGCCATGAACAAACTTATCAACCGGCATTTGGCAACCACCTGAGGATATCGCCATTCGCTGCTCTTGACTCTTGACTAGACGTCGTAGTTTCCACCCCTCGATACGCCTTATAGACTAGAATACGATCCCAGAAATAAAAGTTTGAGGTGTCCATGACGATTGATTATATTATAGTTAA
>QKMV01000530.1:0-21670 GCA_003287335.1 Lednia tumana
AATTCCAGAGTCAATCAACGTTGGGGGACAATGCTTTTCTTATGGCGTTAAAAATCCCCCAACGTTGATCGCCTCTGAAACGCTAGTCGTCCATTTCCTTTTTCACACACTGCAATTCACGAAAACTACTTTTGCCATTGGATAATAGGTTTCACGTCACGATGCTCAGAGGTTCGCGCAGACTCCTGCGTATTCGGCATCTTGAGGTTGGGATGTTGAACTCTTCCCGCGGACGCATCACGAAACAATACTAGTTTGTCTTTCAGATTTATTAGCGTCAACAACATTCATTTGCGGAAGGAGGTATGGGGATGCAAAGGAATGGAAATAAACCCTAAGAAACTGACAGAAAGCTAGGCAACATTCAGAGTTGCGTCAGTGGGCCGTAAAGAGCCAAGCCCATCGTCGTCAGCGTCCTCCTTGCAAGCCGACGGCGTCCTCCAATCGGATCGACGTCATCTGGAAGCGGCTGGCACCTCCACGACGAGGAGACCCGACGAGGGCGATGGGACTGCGTCGTGGTACAAGCAGTGTGTCAAATTTCCGCCCGGTATGATGACGTCGGAGCTCAGTCTTCGGTGCCGGTAGCTGTTAAGTTAACTGTAAGAGGCAGAGACACCGAAATTAGTTAATTCTATAGAGAATTCAACGGGCTTCCTGACAAAATGCAGTTGAAATTTATACACTCATTGCTTTTTGTTAAAATCAGGTTTATTGTGATTGTATCACTTGTTTGTAACTGAAACCTGATTGTAGCAACAAGCAATGAGTACAAAAACTTGAAACCAGCTGCTAGCTTCTATTTCCAATAGCTTCATTTTCTATTTATAGCTTCTATTAGATTCACCTCAAGGGAATTGTCACCGCACACAGATACAAGGAACCTTGACCCGTCGCTGTCACGTGGCCCTGGTCCAGTGGCGCGTTCAGAACTCCCTTCTAAGAAGGTGATTATAAAGAATGTCTGTAGGTTTGCTACAAAAATTAATTAAAATATAGGTTCTAGCTATACTTTCTGCACAAAGTCAACTACAAGCCAACTTCTACAAGTCAACTTTGTATCAAATCGGCTTTGGCATTTAACCCAGACAGGATAGGGCAATCACAACCCAAGTGGCTTTTCTTAGTATGGTAGATCTAGTATTATTTTCTTGGCTGGAATAGGTCTATAACAGTTGCAATCTAGCTTTCATGACTACACGTTTGTCTTATGCACCTTGCAAAAGCCCCTTGGGGCCCTCGCACCCCACCCCCTATTTTCCCGTCACATCACGCCACGGACGGCCGGATCAGCAGGGACTTTTATGCCCGGCCCGGCGGCATGCAGCAGTCAAAGCATCCGGGTTGATCGTCACACTGCATGTCGCTAAACCCCAGTCTGACTGGCGATCGCCGTATTGGCTTTTTGTCCTTTATTTCACCCGCGGCAAGCAGCCAGTCCAGTCAGAATTGTGTGTCGTGAAACACCGGTAACCAATCAATAGACACAACCCTTCTACATTTCTTTGGCACACGTCTACACTCTATTTACTGGGAGAGCATTCTTTTCCGCCAGGGGCGATGGTGGCAATTACGACAAGACGGTATGGCTAGAGGGCCTATTTTGTGGGTGTAACACACTATGACCTCCCACAGTATAGATAGACTGTATGTCCTAATCTTAGCACTAATTTTCAAAAATACTAGTTACTAAACTGGGTAAAACGGGAGCTCGAAGTACGCCGGCGCCAGTAAGACGAAGCAGCCATCATAACCAGCGTCGCCGGCCACCATATCGCCAATCTCGCTCACGAAATGGCTCCTTCGGCGTCTCGTTTCGCCTGTCACTGGCCGGCTCCGAGACCTTGACCACCTCGCAGCCAATCGGCAGCTTGCGTTGCAGAAAGTCGGGGATTCGCGGCTTGAGACGCGCTAGGACGTCCAGCGAACTAATTGGTCCAGCCCGTCTTCCGAGGACGTTGTGCTCATCTCTGATTGGGTAAAACAGTCTCACGTGTTCTTGGGACTCAACGGTGATTAGTTTGAATTAAGGCAGGCCTCGCTTCTTGGCCAATCGGCTTGTCCAGCGCGTAAAATACTTCCTGGCCAAGTAGAACTCATGCTGCGCCACCTGGAAGCCACAAGAAGACGTCTGTGATGGAACCATGGCAACTCCATGGTAACAGGACCCATTGTAACAGGACTTGTGGTAACACAGCTTATGGTAACACGGCTCCTTGGAACACGGCTTTTTGGAACAGCAGGGCGTTTACGTTACTCAAGATTCGGCGTTGTCAGCTTTAGGGCCGGTTTTTCAGTGTCTGTATGTCCTCGAGTAAGCAGGTATTTTTGAAGTGATTATAATATTCTTAATATTGAAAGCTTCTTCGCCAATTTCGCCAAGGACAATCGCCTCGAAGAAGCTTTCAATATAGTTAGCGAAACGTTGGCAGTTTGTTTGTTGGAAGTTCTCAGCAGTGAAACCCATTTACTAACAATTTTATTGAACTGTTAGTAAATCCAATTGCAAATCCACGCGATCCAATTGCTTGATTCACTTCCGTGTAGAGATTTTCTATCTCAACAGCTAATTCGCTTGAGACTTCCTTTATTGAGAAGAGAAGATGTAATGCAGAACCCTCACGGACATATTTGTTGTCATTGTAGGACACGAGATCTGTACAAGAGTTTTGGTAATTGGCGGCATTGAGCGCGACGTTCTACAAACGTTAAGCAGCATTATCAATTCAACATCCCTTTAAATATTGTAGTTTTTGTACCTCTAAGTGTGCTGGGTTTGAGCCGACCATCGAAGTAAACAAGTCGTTAAACTCGACCTATTTGGCGTAATTACCACAGAACTGAGGGAGGTCGAGCGGTAGTAGACGGATATTGAGGTCGTGACTCAACGTTTCTGGCTGATCCGTTTGCGTTGTCACATCGAGTTTCGACTGTCTGTCGTTTAGCATCACTGTCTTGATTTCCATGGTATCGAAATAGTTTTCCTCACATTCGGCATCCATTGAGTTTTTGAAATAGACATATTCTTTTACCTTATCTCTTGATTCCGATTTGATCGTGAATACTTCCTTATTCAGTGACTCGTGATGTACCGGGAATTTATCCCAGTTGTCGGATACATTATTTAGTCGAGAATGGATTATTCTACGGTGATTCTTGCTGATCCCACCTTCTAATTAATATTGTTTACGGTGCGTGCGATTATACCGTAGAGTTCGATTTGGTGTACTAGCAAGTTTTCAAGTTGAGGGGTCGCCATTTTGACCGATAGAATAATGTTTTTCTTTCACTCTCCGGCTCAAGGGACCAATTAATGTACAATGTACATAATGTAATGTATTTTTATCTGGAGCGTGAGGGAACAAGCTAAGATGATAGTTCGATGCTTGCTAGTTACACAGATATTTCTTTCACACATGGGATTTTACAGCCGTCTACGATCCAACTGCACTGCTCGCCAAACCTCGACTGACTGATAAGACAGGCTGCCTGGATTGCTGGAGCTGGTGCGCTACCAGCCTGACAGAACTTAAAAAAGTACACAAACCAGAAAATAACTTTGGTCGTAACGGATTCTTATAGGACAAAGATTTTATCTAGCAAATATCCAGCAAACTGCTGCCTAAACATGGATGAAACTCACACAGAATGCTTACAATCACGCGTTTTTTGCAAAGATAAAGTTTCATATGGGTGCCATGTTAAGTTTAGGCTGTGCATTGACTGCTGTTTGAAAAGTAAGAATGCTAGTCGAGAATCTTGACTCAGGGCCTGGCGACCCAGCATGGATTTTATACATGGCAGATCTCCCCCCCCCCCCCCGAACGAAAACCCGTGATGTAGTTTGATCTTTGCATATAATATAGCCCCCTATTTAATGAAAGTTTTGACTCACCATTACAGACTCACGAAAGTCAGCAACGTAGGTTCTTGAAATAACGGCACCTCCACTGAGAGAGTGGACAGGAATCCACAACTCCCTCAAACAAATTGAGGTCTGGTGATGGCAAAGTCAGAACTACATACTTGATCAAACGCATACCACCTGAAAGACAAGCATATTTCCAGACACTGCGAACAAGTGTTTTGGTTATGTGTTTTTGTTAATAATTATGCCGTATCTTTATTCTTGATTAGTGCGTTGCTTCTTTATGATATACAAGTTCCAAGCAAAATTCGATGCACATTCTATCGGCTTGTTACAATTTTAGTTTACCAAGTTTAATTATTTTGGTCATCTCTAAACTTACTCGTAATTATTTTTGGAACTGTTAACTTTCTAGTGTAATAAGCTTCAACATTTCCGTTGTAACTTTTTCGATACCTCTCTTATCTTCGCCAATAATCATGGTTCAATCATTGATAAAGAACACACATTAGTGAAAAAGGAGCCATATAAAAGTTGAATTATTTTGGTCTTCCTTGAACTACATCGCAATACTTTTGATACCGTTAACAAGTTGTAGTTTATTAAGAGCCTACAAAATTGCCGCTGTAACTTTTTTGAAACCTCCCTTATCTTCGCCAATAATAATGGTTTTATGAAATTCCGTTCCTGTTTAGAGGTGGAAATCGATGACACCATGGTTTGATTTTTATTTATTTCTTGGACAATGATCAGGGGAGTTTTCCGAAAATATTCTGGATAGTTCAGCTTGACACCTAAAATGTCTCGGTAGGGTCCCAAAAATCGCTTATACTCCTGGACTAATAACCGTTTGTTTTTATCAAATCTGTTCCAATTATTCTCGAGTTTTTACATTGTTATTTCTGTGAGATCGTGTTAGCTGCTAGTGCCAAGTAGTGTGGCTGAAAATAATGATGTCCTCCACGCGACAACGACATACGTTTCGTCAATACGCTACCGGCCACCGTTCAGGCATGGAAAGGATCGCATAGCTAGTTTTGACACATCTAGCCGAACGAGACAGAGAAGATAAGTTTGCCCTTCCATGTGATTTTCAGACTTCGATGAAGAATATCTGTTAGCAAGCTGATTTCGTTATTTCCCCCAATAAGTTGTACAGTTCTGTTCCTATTAGGCTGAACTGTTGCGGGTGGGGTGGGGGTGGGGGGGCATGCCGGAAGCATGGTTGCATGGAGATGTCTATTATGCATTAGCTCCTTGTGCTGGATGTGGCCGGCCCAGTGCCTGCGACTGAAGCACAATTCAACATTGCGGGCCTGACCGCGGAACAGCGCTCACGTTGGCACCTCGACGCGACTTGTCCACGCGCCACAGCCCACACCGATCAAGTAAGCTTCACTCTGCGTTTTGGAAATAGCTATCGATGTTCTTAACAATCGAACCAAAGATTTCACCGACTGATGTACATGTAGATTTGGTATTGCCTGCTAGCACTGTCAGTAATGGTACAAAAATACACGGAATGGAACATAAATAATTTATTTTAAATCGAAGAATCAGGAAATATTACGTTCTGAATTATTTCTGTATACACCATTTTCGTAGTTGCTATTCCAGAGTCAATAACGACGATAAAACTTAGTTTGACAGTTTATTTCTTATGAGGATACGTTTTTATTTAGTAGGTACTAATTGACTCTTGAATGGCAATTATTTAAATGGTCTAGCATTATAATAAATATCTGAAAACTCACAAGCGCCTCTTGAGGTAAAACTCTCGTTATTAGTTCTAGATGCCTTTTATTTGAAGCACTTGTAACTTATAAGGCAGCTCTTGGAAAAGAATCAGCTACGAAAGCAGAGTAAAATAGTGTCAAATGTTGTCCAGTGTGTTACGCTGAATTGCTTGCACTCCTGCTTAGCAATGTCACAAGCTTTTATCGCTGGATAAAGTTCACGCTGCGTGCATTCAAATCTTTCGTAGCAGGGAGTTCGTGGTAAATTAAAGAAGCAATGTCCTCTATAAACTTATCCGTCTATCTCCGTCTCTCTCTTTGCTAGGTTCTAGACGTGTGTGCATGTGAAAGCACCCGCCTCATCCCAGCCAACGCACCTGTGCAACGAACGGATGTTTCTCCAAGAGACAATGACTCGGTGAGATAGTGACGAAAGAACGTACGAGTCGTAGTGTTTGTTACAATATCTCGGAGTCTTGTTTGTTTAATGGCAATTTGCGACATTAGTTTTTATAATATAGCGTGGACGTAAGTAATTACTCTTTGCTACAACTCTCGGTAGGTACTTATGATTTCTTTGACTTACTGCAGGTCGAATTACCAGCTAACGAGCTCTTGCCGAGAACAAACTGTGATTTTAAGCATGCAACACCCATGTACACAAGCCCCCTTTGACAGTTCCATAATTTTTTGTGTTCAGCTATTACGAAAGATGTCAATTTTTTTCGTACGAAGAATTTTGAGCCATTTCGTTGGTTACTTAAAAACGTATTGATTTCTTCTGCATCGGGATGTGTCGTCATTAATTTTTTGCTGTATGCTGTTTTCCCATAGTTTTGAAATGAAAGGTAGCTTCTTTTTGGTGTGATAATATCTATCAAATAGGCTTGACTCAGAATTTGGACGTCAGTAAACTCATACTGACGTCCAAATTCTCGTTCAGCTTCCGTTAGTTCCCTGAAACTTTTGATGTTTTTCTATTGACTCTGCCATACAAGAAAAGTAGAAAAATATTCGTGGTCCAGAAACGATTCCCTACCAGTAAATAGCAAAGAGAATTTAATTCGGACTCAACGAGACTCCCAATTATCGAGGTGTTATATTCACGTCGCCTCTAATTTGTCAACGAACGTGGCTTTAGCGGGCTTGTAAAATAGTTTCATCCTTTAGCATTGGCGTTGAGTGTTGACCCCTTTCCTATCGCAACGCTCATCGCTCATTGTTGGCATTGAATTGAGCCGGAAGCGTCTCGCTCTGAACCCCGGAAATAAGCGTGTTTGGAGAGCAAATGCCGTGAGCGTTTACAAACGTTCCTCGTTGGAACCAAACGGCGCTATGCTTTGCATAGGGTCAGGAATTGCCTCATACCAGCTCTGTTTGAGAGAAATGTGAACCTCCATGTATCTCTCCTAATCTCAGCACTAGTTAAAAAAAAAACAAGTACCAAGCTTGGTTAAATGCGTAGAAATTCGTTAAAAATTTCCCAACGTTTCAGAAGAATGCTGTTTACTTCTTCAGGGGTAAAATCCATCTACATAGAAAAAATTAAGAGACAAGCGACAAAAGAACCTCTAAAAACAAATTCTAGAAAGGCCTTGCTTACAATTATCTCATTACTCATAAATACAACTCACATAAATTCACAAAAAATCTCACATCAACGATTAAAATCCAATCAATCATATCAAAAGACTTATCCTTCAACTCAATCTACTGGTGACCAACTATTTACATTCTGAAGTACTTTTACAAAAACTTCTTAGAAATCAACCCCAGTTTGTTAATGAGTTTGTGTCGACCCTTTACACTTTGAATAGGGTCTTGGAGTTGCCGCACATTATTTGTATTTGGGGGAAATTTCAACCTAATATTTTTTCCAGAATGTTCGTTTCTTGGGCGTTGCTTGCATTGTGTGCAACCAGTGCACTGGCTAGGTCAGTTCAGCGACCCGACGCTGCAGTTTCGCGAGTCAGCGAGCTAGAAATCACACCCCTCGCCGAAGTCACCCAAAGAAAGAACCTTTCAGACGTCTCGTGGCTTCAAAGCAGGCCGAAGCATTTGAAACGTTCGGACATGAGCGCCAAGTACGAACAAAACGCAAAGCGTCTGTTCTTTTCCGACCCTAAGCGACGCACAAAACGCGCGTCGCCGTCCACAGACGAGGTCACCGACGGTCCCGCGTCGTCGTGGCTTCGGAAATCATTGCCGAAAACCAATTTCATCACCGCTCGTGAGCATCGCACAGAGAAGCTGAAGCCGAGCGACGACGACGAGCAACGGAATCTGAGCGTGAGGACCAACGAGATCCCAGCGCCGTCGTTGCGGCCCAGATCCGAAAGCACGCGCACGGGCGCGACTGCCGCGGGCGACGACGTCCCCAGCGAGCCGCGACATCACGCACCGACGCGGCGCATCATTTACTACGCCAGTCTGCCAGAGATCAGCTCCAAGCCGAACGAGAACCCGACCAGTCAGCGAAGGTACGAACTTGATTCATTTACATTTATTCAGCTTGTAGGAGTGGTAGGGTAGATGTAGATCTAGATGTAGATGTAGATGTGGTAGATCTCGAAGAGTAACGAACCAAGATGCTTTTGACTTAAAATAACAGATTTACAAATTGGCTTCGAAAGCCAAGTAATCCACGTAACTTTCTCATTTTTTCGTAAAGTATTCTGTTCACTACTTGAGGGGAAATGCTTGTGACCTAAAAAGCGGACAATGCGGCAAGGCATTCAAACCCAGTTTGTAAATCTTTTTCTTTTAAATAGTGCTAAGATTAGGAGATGGACATGAGTCTACAGAATTTTGTAACCGTTCGACATATTTCAAAGACCACAGATATGAAAGTCATTTTAAATTCTTAAATATCGTCTGGCTAGCTCAGCTCAGATCATCGGACGTGGAATTCGAAGGGCCAGGGTTCGAGTCCCCGAATAGCCTGACATTCTTGAGGTGAATAAATATTCACCGTTTTTAAACCAAGCGTGTTAATGCTTTAAAGTTGGTTCCTCTTTCAAGGTACGAACCTCTGCCGCTGAGACCGAAATATTCACGAGATAGCAGCCGTGACGAGGGCCTAGCCCGATCGAAACCGTTGGCTATCGATCGATATCGCTACCGTCCGACAAGTCGCGTTAACAGCTACACCATCATCGATTCGGAGCAGCCGCAACCGCAGCCGCAGTCGAGTGACAACCGCAACTACCCAGCGAGAACGAGCAACTACCCGGAGAGGTCGAGCAACTACCCGGAGAGATCGAGCAACTACCCGGAGAGATCGAGCAACTACCCAGAGCGGTCGAGCAACTACCCGGAACGGTCGAGCAACTACCCAGAGCGGTCAAGCAACTACCAGGAGTTGTCCAACTCCAAGTACAACAAGATACCGGCGCCATACCGGCCGAACGAAGCTGGCCGCAACCCAACGGCGCCGTCGTCGCCGTCGTTGTACGACAACGGCTACCCTCGAAACCGCGAGCCGGCCGTGGACCCGGGAGCGTTGGTGAGGGACGAGCCGTATAGGGACTACAACCCCCGGCAGCCGGCGCCCTGGTCGGTGCAAATCGGGACGAGGTTGACGGTCAAGGACGACGGTCGACCCTTCAGAAGAGACGACGGACGCCCGTTTAGACAGGACGACGATGGGCAGCAACGTCGTTTTTACGTCAACAGCCAATCGAACCAGGATAAGACGAGGTATGCGCCGGATGAAGACAGGACGCGATATAGGCTTTTATAAGGAAGTGCGTGTTTTCTATACAAAGTGTGCATTTTCTAAGTTGGTAAACTTTTAACATTGGGAAGATCTCTCAAGCTAATAGTCTGCTAACTTAGGCAGAACACTAACATAGCGCAAAATATACAAGAATAACAAACTATTTGGAATGTTAGGTATTATTTGAACTGTAATCCTCGAAGGATGGATTATGGTTTTAGGTAGGGAGTTCATTCGCACGTCAAATATTTATTCAATGTAACGGCGCGAGGGTTGTAATAGTACGGAAATTTCCTCTACACATTCTATTTCTTTACTCTGATCTGCTTAAAGTTCAACCTTGAGCACCGTTTCCTTTTTCTTTCAATATGAATTTAAGTGAGTTATGCCATTTTAGAAAATCGGCATCTATTTGGTGGCTGAGAAGCGCCTTGCTTTCGCCCGTAGGCAAGCTACGTCATGAAATTGTAGTCAGTACCAAGCCGAGATTACTTTTGGCATGATGAAGAATCAGGAACTGGAAGGACCCCTCATAATTTGTCACTTTACGTTTTCAGTAGAAATTAAAATTATAATCAATTCTGATTTTTTACAGCAACATAACTGAGCCAAAAAATTACACACAAAAAAATAAAAGCACATTCGTGGTCCAGAAGCACTTCTCTGTCTAAAAAAATGTACTGTGAATGCAATCTGGAACTGAGGAGACTTACCTGTTATGCAACAGATTTCAATTCAATCACAGAAATGGAGTAAAATTGTACATTGGACCGTACAAAGACTGTATTTCAGATTCATAATTAGGGATAATTATGCCACTATAATGGCGTCTGGTGTTTGCGTAAATAATATTACGGTGTCTGCTCGAAGCAGTCTGTAGGTTAATTACAAATGATTTTGTTAAACATAATTTCAGTAAATTTATTTGGAAAACTTCGTGAAAGAGTAAAATAATTTTGGCAATCGCGTAAGCTTAACCAGGCCTGACGTGTATCGCCTGGCAATGTCACTTCCGGGCGGGCTGGTGGGCGGAAGCTGCTGGCTGGCTCAATGGCATGCACTCTGGAAAGGTCCAAACGCAGATTCATTTTACCACACTAGTAATTGTCATATTCCGTTCAGATCGTAACAAAGTTGTACATTATTGAAATAGAAAAGTAATAAAGCGTGATTGAATACACATTATACGAAGCTATTGTTTCAGTCTTGTATCTGCAGATGAATTACCTCTAGTGACCCCTGCAGTCTTTCTCGTTGACCACCACTCGTCCCAAATTCAAATTCCTCTTCGCTGTGTCATCCACAAACTTCAAACTCAGCTCGTAGAAGTAATCTTCGTCGCAACTACTATTGCAACAGCTGTCGCTGAAATCGCTGTCGTCACTGCCAGTGTCACTGGCATTGCTCTCGTCGTCACAGCACTTTCCACTGGGCTTGCATTTGTCACTGCATTTGTCACTGCATTTGCTGACGTCACTGCATTTGTCACTGCATTTGCTGACGTCACTGCAGACGTCACTGTCACTGCTGCTGCTGTCGTCGTTGCAGCAGGCGCGTCGGTCTCGAGTTTGGGTGGCGGCGGCGACATCCACGTTTCCGCGCGGAACTTCTATCACAGCCGCCTGTTCATGAAGGACACCAAAATACATCGACATTTAGCTATTGGCCGTTCAGGAATCATGAAAGAGTAAAATAAGAACTTACACTTCTTCCTTCACACTTCCTCCTTCCCACCAAACGACTTTTGGAACTTCCTTCGATGTAAAATAGGTTAATTACATTAATTTTGCCCGGATTGAAAATGATAACAGAGCGTTATTAGCTTATTACACCGGGAGAGCATACTTTTCCACCAGAGCTGCTAGTGCAGTTTACACAGGAAGGTATGGCTAGAGAGCCTTATTTGAGGGTGTAACGCAATATGGTCTCTCACAGTAGACAGATAGTTACCTCCTAGTAGAGGAATACCACAGTACGGCTGACACTATATACGAAATAGCGTCAGGCTGCAATTTTAAGAAATTACGAGGACACCTCCCCGAACATTGAGCAGGAGACAAAATGTGGTCGACCCCAATTTTCATCCCAATTTAAGGGTAGTTTTTGACAGAAGCATGATTATTGGCAAACTCATGGCCCGGGCATCCAATAGGGGTTTTGCAACAAACGCCAATTGCTTTTTTCATACATTTATGCGAAAGAGTTGTATGACTGTATTATGGAATTCTCGCTATTTTCTCTTTATGCACTGTTTTCGAACGGGGTTATGAAAATTTTAGAAGTGATAACATTTCAATGTCAAGCACGCGCGGAAGATGGTATGTGTCGTCATGAGGCAGTTAAGCACGCGCGGGAGACGGTATGTGTCGTCATGAGGCAGTTAAGCACGCGCGGGAGACGGTATGTGTCGTCATGAGGCAGTACTACGCCTTTCTGACACCTATCGACCAATCCGAAGGCCACCGTGTCAAGACTGCAGTGGAAGCAGCGAATAGCAATTATGCATGACGTCTTCAGACAGTAAACATCGAAGCCGGTCGTTTTTGTAGGCCCAAAAATCCCAATTTTAAATTCGTCATAGTTCAGTTAAAATTCATCTTACGAAGGAAAGAAAGTTTTACGCGTTTATATGTCTATTCGAACGTATTACTCGATTAAATAAATCATATGCATAAATCGTATTGAAATTTGAAAGTCACTGATACCAAATCTGTTCAATTTACGTAAAAGGCATTTAAGATAATTTGTTGTGATTAGTAATGAGACTGGATAATTTTGGGCAACCTTGATTCAAAACTCAATATTTCATACCGAATTTTGTGAAAGTTGTCAACAGTTTTTATCAAGTTATCAGCACTTTAATATTTGCAATAACATGATTAGATGGTTGAATTTTAAATTCAAACTAAAATGGAAATTATTTGAACGTGTGAAAGGGTGCGTAGATCCTGATCTTTTATTTTCATTCTCTCCATGAATAATCGCAGAACAACTATTGCATAGTCAAGTGGCATTGACAAATAAATAAAATGAATTAAGAACTAAATACAATTATATCGATTAAAAAACTACTTTTGAATTTATTAACGACAAGGGAATGTAGTTCAGAAACATTTTCTCCGTTTACTCACCAAAACCCCGCAAGCGGATAGCGCCAGGAAGCAACCAATGAACAGCACCTTCATGTTCGGAGAGAAGAAAAATCCGTTTTGTTCGCCTTAGCCCTTGTCAAGAATTAGGTGAAAAGGCAAACCATCGCGTTTATATGCCTACCTTGTTTACTCGTTTCGCCTGGCATTTGTTTGGTTTGAGGAAACCAATTAGTTTCACAACAACATACTCGTGACGATGTCGGTTGAACAACGGATGAACGTGCTCCCAGACACAGTCGCCAACTGGCATTGACATTTTTCATAAATAGCGACGTGTGGTGTTTGATAATAATTACTTGCATCCCTCGTTTTGTAAACGATGCGAGGAAGACGCGATCGTGACCATCAAGCATGACAATAAAGGAAAGCTCATCAAACTCAAGTGTCATGATGACTTATACAGTTAGAGCTTTTGATGTGAAACATCTTCAGCAGCGGGTATGGAAAATTGAATTGGTGACGATGCGTTGTAACGGAAGTGGTAACGAAAAGTTTGTTGAACTCCACTGTATACTTGATGATGATTTGTCAAGTTCAATTTGCTGACACATATCCGCAACATGTTTTAAATTAGATAACCATTCATCGCGCGTGCTTGATACATGCACACTGCTTTTTTACGTCAATCGTAAAATACATAAACTACTGACCATCAATCAGTTCTGCTTAATAATTTATGTTCATGTTTGGTATGCTGTTTTTTGGTACAAAAGTACAAAAAATAAATAACATCAATTATTTCTTTATTAAGATCCAGGTTCATTTTCAGATCTACAACAATACAAAAACCAATCAACATCAATTTCACCCAGAATTTTCTTTCCTAGCAAATCACCGAGGCGATGCTATCGTCTCACCCACGATTGCTGGTCGTCAGCTCTTTGAGAATGTCCAGCAAATAACAAGACAGTTTCTCGGAGAAATCCTCGCTCGAATGAAGGCGTCTGCATTCGTCAAGCCATTTCGCCAGCTAGAAAATGAATTAGGTCAAACTCAAAGGGTGTGGTTCACCGTTCATTTCATACACAGGAAAGCTTTTTTGCGAATAAATTCGCAATCGGCAATGACAAATCGAACGCAAATATTGCATTCTGTGATATGCGACATTTCAGCATTTTGCACACTTGCAAAGAGAGGCCGAAGCATTCCAGCAGCTTGTAAGTGCATTCGACGGAAGTGGTACAGTCCATACAGTGAGAGAGCGTACTGCGTTACACCCACCAAATAGGCTCTTTGGCCCACAAGGACTACACATTTAAAGCCATTTACATGGGTAGTATTAATTTGAAGAATATTAAAATCACTTAAAAAATACCTGCCTACTCGAGGACTCGAACCCCGGACCTTTTGTTTACATGGCAGCTGATCTACCACTGAGGCCGTACCCTGATTAGCTCAGTAATAGAACAGTGACCCTCTAAGCAAAAGGTCCGTGGTTCGAGTCCTCGAGTATGCAGGTAATTTTGAAGTGATCTTAATATACTTCTGGCTCTCTGGGAATTTCTTCCTGTTGCCACCATCGCCCCTGGCGGAAAAGTATGCTCTCCCAGTAGAGGGAGTGTAGACTGAGAAGTAAGGTGACTAGTGGCGAAGAGCTTGTTGACAGCATGACTGGACAGAATGACAGCAGCCCGTGAGAGGAAAAACATTTTGTCGCGAGCTAGTAAACAATCACCTTGCTGTTGGCCCCGTCACATCCGGTGGGGCCGGAATCCAGCAGCATGCTGTCTAATTGGCCGTGGGTTAGATTGAGAATGGAGCAGGCCAGAGCACGTGCTTCGAGCCTCGACGCGGTCGTCGCGTCGTCCGGCGCCCTGCGTTCGCGATCTTCGGCCTCAAAGTGGGTCTGGATCAGCTCCAGGAACCTCTGCAACAACGGGCAGACACAACTTTGACGGCGTAGTCAATTATGAAACGCGGCCACTGTCCAAGCTGTGAGTCCTCGTTGATACGGACCGTTTTGCGTCCAATTTTTTAAATGTCATTTACAACCATTTACTAATTAGTTATAAAGATATTGAATCACCAGTAAATAAAATAAAATTGTATTTGCCCCCAGTCAATGTTTTAGTGTATCTCTCAATACACCAACCCTTCTGAAAAGTCATGCGGAATCTAGGTCTGTCGAGAAATTCTTGCAAGGATCGGCAAGAGCTTTCAAGATTCAATAGGGTGATAGAATTCACTCCAATTTCAGTGAGGGAAGAACTTTGGTTTAAACAAACTGAATATCTGGGTTAGTTTGGGTTAGAATTCACACTTACCTCTAAAGTCTTAAGGAATTCTGAAGCCCGATGCTCTGATTTCTTGAGCTTCGAATTCGCCAGTTCCATTTGATTGATGAGATCGCATCTCTCTCGTTCTACGTCCATCTGCGTCCTACTATCTTCTTGAGAACGGTTTGAACTGAATTTCTCGGAGGATTTATTTTCATTTACTTTCAGACCGATTCCTTTTCCAGCAGTAATAGGCACGCACACGGACTTTCCACATTGAAGCTGAGATATCTGAAAATAATAATTACACAAAATGTACAAACTCTTAGACGCCAGGTGCTGAAAATACTGCACTGATAAATTCTTTAAATCTTTAAATCTTTACCTGCTTTTTCAAGCTATTTGTTACATCTTTGAGGTGGTGGTTTTCAGTGGTCAGCCCCGAATTCCTGTTCGCTGTGGCAACTTCTTTCGTCACAATTTCGTCAAGCCTCCGTTTGTAATTGTCAATAATCAGTTGCTTGTTTTGATTCAAAGTTTCACTGCGCGACAGCCTGTAATCCAACGAAACGATAACTTTTCAAAACTGCAATTAAAGTGAGTGGAAAAGTTTCTGACAGCCGGTATAGAAGACATGCAAACTGTCAAAGAGGCGTGTTGTAGCGTGGATGTGTAAGACCACAACTGAACATTAAAGTGTCACTCAAAATATCAATTTCTCCTGGCTGATGTATTTCCATGTATAAACGTATTTACTATTGCGTAGTGCTCCACGTTAGATCATTCTATACCTACCTACGTTTAACAGTGTCATATTCTTACCTGTTTTTCACATTTTGCAAATTCTCTTGTGCTTCTCTCAGCTCTTGCTGGAGATTTTGTACAGCCTTGGCCCGAGCCGTTAACTGCTGGTTAGCGTTGCGTAACCTCGTGTGTACGTTTGGGCACCTCGAGTTGTCCCCCTTGTCGACCGGGCCGGTGCCGTCGCCAACGCCGTCCTCGGCGCCCAACGTGCACACTCGGCTTTCTGTCGACCCCCCGGCCTGGCAACGGCCCCGAAGTTTTGCCACTTCGGCGACGAGCTCCTCAACACACATTTCCATCGTTTTTTGGGTCTCCAGGTTCTGCGTAATGGTGCGCTCGTAAGCCTCGATGCGCTGTGTAGCCACGTCGTAGTTCGTTCTCATCGTTCTCAGCTGGAAAGCAATTCGCGGATAAAGTTTATTTACTTTAAAGAAGCATTACAGTTATACTCATCTGTTGATTGACGCACTGCATTGTCAACTGGCCATGTGGCACTTGCCAATGGGCATCGGTGAATAATAGGGTAATGATGAGGCTGATGATGAAACTAACAGGCAAAAATAGAAGCCGGGTGTGGGCACGTAGCCTACTCCTATCGAAAGTCACCATAGGAGCTACCGCTTAACGTCCCTTCCGAAGGACGGAACAACTCACACAAAATAATTTCTCTACTTATACGTGCTGTCAATAGGTTGCTTTCGATGAGATCTAAGCTACATAGTCGTTTAAAACCCTCCAACCGATTTCCGAAAATAACTCTAGGTCTTGGTATAAATTGTCACCATCCAGCCCAGTGAAATTTTGCTAAGCTTCGGTGATCTCACTAAGATTGGTGTATCACACATGCCAACTCGTTCGGTGGTGTAATTATTATGTGCAAACGTTGTATTCAGAAGTAGGATAATTGCTTTTAAGCTATTTTCAGTCTTCAGCTGAAGTTTTTCAATTCTCATCCACCATCTACGGCGTAATGGCGTAGGCCTATAATTGTAATTCGTAGAAGGAAAGCAGTGCCATACTTTCAAACAATCTGATTAGCAAACTGGGCTTGAGTGCTAAGAAACGCGCTAAGACTCTGTGCTGTTTATTTCTCCAGGGGTAAACACGCTTTTAAATATTTTTAAGCACTCAAACTCAGTTTTTTAATCAGTTTAAGTATTAAAGATTGTATTGTGTCTTACTTTAATCTTCAAAGTCTTGATGTATCGGCGCATGGCGATTAAGTCCCAGCGCAAGCCCGCCTTGACCGTCTTGACACCCCCCACCTTGTGTCTTGGAGTTTTCCGCAACTCGCCGGAAGAATTTCCCGCACTCGACTCGCCGAATTTCTCATCTTGCATTTCCTCACCGCCGTGAATTCCGCCCACGATTTTGCAAAAGTCCAGCATCTTCTTCTCCATGTCGATTTGGATCCGATGGTGGACTTCCCTTTCCTTTTCCAACTTTCTTGTGGACGTTTCGTTCAACTTGACTAGATCTTGGTTCAGTTCTTCGATTTGTCTTTTCAACGTAGAGATTAACTTTTCCTGTGATTCGATCATGTCGTCCTTTGCTTTTGAATCCGAGAGGTCAACTTGCGTGGATACCACCTTCATGCTGGTCTCATCGGTCGCAGAAAACGCATCTTTCAACTGAACCGAAAATGCAATTTGATTTTTCTGAGGTTCTTGCTGGTCGAGAAGAAGTGCAGCGCTGGAACAGAAATCAAGCTGCTGGTCAATCATTCATGCCAAAACTCAGTTCTGTTTGGGAGAGAGATTGGAGGGCTTAAAGCTAAAACAGCAGCTTCTTTCGCCTTACCATCCTCTCAACAGTACGGATTGGTGGAGGAATCCTGCTGTTCAAGTTACCTATACCGTACTTCGGAAAGGACGACTTACGCGGCAGTCCCCTTGGTGCTTTCCGACAGAAAAGACTACTTTCTCGCAGTGGGTTTCCCTTCTTCCCTGTTCGGTTCATAATCAGCCTCATTATCACCCTATCATTGACCGACGCCAAGTGACCAATTCCACAGGTCGAAGAGTAGAGTGTATTGTTCACCAGCAATTAATCAAACACGTGAAACTTCAAGGGCCTTTTATTGCGTCTACATTTTTATTTGTCTGTCATCAGAGATATTGAAACGATTCATTACAATGCGTCGCTAAATTGATTCTTGGAGAAAAATACGAACGGGAAGCGATAGATGTGACATTGTTCATGTATTACCAACCAAACCACCGAACAATGATCAGCATAATTAGCTAACCAATTACCTTGTCGGATTGTGTGTGTGTTCTACAATTATAATCATGAATTGGGCTGGCGATATACTAGTACCATAATGCGTGCTCATACTATGAGCACAACACAATAGGGTAGGCAACACAAAGCCATGCGCTGATAAAGTGTTTTCGTCACTCCGCGGGGACTTTCTTGGCGATTTGGTCAAATCGCATTAAGCGTCGTCTGATCACGACAGGCATGGCAAGTTTTAGAGCAGCCTTTATTTTGCTATTCGTTTTGTCGCAATCAGAAAGTTTTCAGTTTACACCAAAAGAAACGGCAGGCGTTATCAAATCAATGCAAAGCCATTTTCAAACCCAGTGCATCGTCTTCGTCACAGTTCGGGGTGAGCTGTTGCTTATTGGACTACTTGCTTTATGTTCAAAATTGTGCAGATTTCTTTAAAATGTGTCGCATTTCAGATACATTGAGGGAGCAGCTCTTGACTCTCCGCACACAGAAAGAAATGAATTCTGTGGAGACTATTTACACTTCAGCTTTGAGGCTCACATCACTGTTGGCGGAGAAACAAAGGTTGATTGAGATGTGCAGTCAACGAATCTTCGTCATTCAAGTCGATAATACTGATATTCGGAAGCTCTTGAACACGGTAAGCCACTAGACCACATTTAAAAAGTCATTCCAGGGACCGTTAAAATCGTGTGTGCAATGCTTCTCTTATGGGGCTACATTTAAAAAAGTCCTTATTGACTCTGGATTAAGCCTTTTTGAATGATGTCTATTGCTGTCAGCTAATTGCACGAAAATTCAAGGTGCGTCATGGCCGGGTTTCAGTAACTTTGTTGAATTAAGTTTCATTTTTGTGCAAGGTGTTTTAATTACTCGAAACAAAATCCTACCGAAAATTGAGGGGTTAATCTTGCAGTAAAAAGTTGGTGCAACCGACATGTTAATCATGTAGGTATTTTCAATAAAATAACTTCCAGCTGTCAGCAATTGTTGGGGAGTTGAAATCTTCCCTGTGGTTGCTGTTCACACCGACGGCAAATTGCATTGCCGAGATGTTTCAAACAGCTTACATTCCCTACGACGTGGAGCTTTTCATCGTCGAGCCTCAGCCCGGCGAGGCTCTTGTTCTCAGCGAAGCCTTCCGAGTGGCAAGCTATCTGCCGCTGCAAATCCAACAGTTCGCGACATGGAATCCAGTGGCAGGGCTCAAAGCGCAAGACAGACGCCTGCAGTTTCGACGGCCGAATCTGCAAGGGTTGATTTTACGGGTAGTCGAATACCATGTGAGGACAATCTCTTTACTTTTTAAAAAGTCAGGAGATATGAGTCTCAAAAATTTTATAATCTCTTTACTTGTTTGCGGTGCCGATTGAAAATTTTGTGATCTCAGTCTTTAATTAATCAACTGTTTTCTCCCAAGAAAAGAATCCGCCAATGTCGATAACAAGAAACAACTCTGACGGTCTAACATCAAGCTTCCAGACCGAGATTTGGAACATTTTGGAAAAGAGCTTAAATTTTTCGTAAGTCCAGACGTTTTTACGTACAAGCCAAAAATATCCCAATATATTACTTTTTTTTAACTCATGGGTATTTATCTCCTTGTAGCGGCACTGGTTGAAAAAAAAAAATTTACAAACTGGAATCCTTAAGAAATCCTTTTAAAATTTAACTAATACTTAAGTTTTAGCAGATTTCTGAGCATTCAAACCCAAATTGGAAATCTGTTTTTTTACTCTAATTTTAATCCATACACGTGTAATCTAAATAGTTTGTGTAAGTAGTTCTAAGTACAGCCAAGTAGTTAACTAGCTTCGAGTTAATCGCTATTCCTAGAATTAAATTGGTATCGCCATGACAACAGCCAATCTCATGCATGGAATTAGTTTTGTTTCTGATGATTACCTCTTAATTCGAGGTTAAGAAAAGTTGTACATCTGGCTCTCAGGGCCGGTTTTTCAGTCGCCCGAGAATCTGACGGTCCGTTAACTTGTTATTACCATGGCAACAACCAATCAGAAGTCTTGATTCTTTTGCTAACGGACCGTTAAGATTTAACGGCTCACTGAAAAACCGGCCCTTAGTAGTTCTCGCACAGCTAGTTAGTGAGTTAAGCTAATGAGCTAAATTCCGGACATGGCTCATCCGTTGGTCGTCTACAGGAGTGTCTACAGGACCGAAGAGAACACGTGGGGCAACCGGCTGGCCAATGGCTCTTGGGATGGAATGGTTTCCCAGATCCTCCGGGGCGAAGCGGACGTCGCCAGCATCACCCCCATGTTCTCCGAGCGGGCCGAAGTCGCATCCTTCACTTTCCCTCTCTTCGATTCCGAGTACGTTTTACGCAGCATTGCGTTTCAAACGCACAGTACGCACGAAACGAATTGGTGTATTGCGTGATTGTGAGACTTGAGACTTGAGATTACTGTAGCCAATTAGTCAGAATCGCAGTTGGCAGAGCTCAGACCGGCAATCTGGAGGGCCGGGAGTTCGAGACCTCGTTGAGATTAATGGTATCAGCAATTGAGGAGAATAACTCACAGTGGAACAACCATCTCAGAACTTGTGTAATTTACGTTACAACCACGTTTATTGTATGAAGACTTCAATTCAACTATCCATCCATCGAAAAAAGTATGTTGCGTATTTTTTTGTTCTGTGTGCCTGTTCGCGCTCCGCAGGCCAAACGTCTGAACCGATCTGAATGAAACTTTCAGGAACCCTTCAAAAATCTCTGAAATTCATATCCGCTAACTTTATTAGCGAAATTCATGAAATATTTTTCCTGAAATTCGTACTTCTGTAAGCTTTTGCTAATTTCACCGACTTTTTCCCCTATTTGTTTTCTGTATGCATGTCTGTTCTGTCTGACGCCACTCCGTCAAGCTGAATGAAACTTGCAGGATAACTTTGCAAGGTTTCAACTTCCACTTGTCATTTCATTCGTTGTTTTTCATGAATATCTTTAGGTGATGTTTATCTATTAAAGTTTTGCAAGGAAAAGTGTTTATGTACAGCGTTACGATGAAGCCTAAGCTAGATGCGAAATATTTACGACAGGGACGCAATTTTAGCCGGTCCTGAGAGTAAAGGAACCACTGTTCCGTGTACTAAAATAGGGAAAACCTCGTGTCGCCTATCCCCGTACGGCTAGTAGTAATCGAACGTTCCATGGAACAATATGTCGTAATCAGCTGTGCACTGTTTGCAGCTACAACGTGTACGTCCGCAAGTTCTTTGACCGGGCCGTCGAATGGGATGACTGGCTCCACCCGTTCACCCCCCTGCTGTGGGTGGCGTTCCTGGTTCTGTCGCTCGCCACCGGCGTGCTGATGGTCGTTCTGTCGGATCTTGTGCGACGTCACGGACACGACGAGAGAGAGATGTCCGTCTACGACCAGGTGTTCCTCGTGTACGGTGCCGTCATCTGTCAGCAAGGACAGGAAGGAACGCCCGTCTCTTGGCCCTGCAGGATCATCTACTTCATCTCCTACTTCACAGGTGGCAGCAATACGGATCGGTGCTTCTATTTGCCAGTAGGGAGGCCGAAGTCACTCCCAAAAACTGATACGGAGGTCAGCCGATTTTATGTCGGTGGGCTCAGTTTACAAATATTTTCTTGTTTCTTCTGTGCTAAAATAAAAAGATTGACACGAAAATAGAAACGTCTCTCCTGAAAGTGGTTTTCCGTGATTAAGCACGTTTGCAGTGCAGGCTAGAGGTGGCATCGTTTGTCTTCTAAGAGGGCACGGTTGCCACTTTACGTACACCATGGATGTTTTTCTTTTACACATGCCCGACCCTCCCGACACGCCGCTATGCGACTAGTTCAAAAAAGTTGCCATGAAAAGTGAGATATTGTGTCATTACTTTTTTGAGACTCATATCTCCTGACTAATTTCAGCACTATAGTTTTTAAAAAAACTGTTAATAACTGGGTT
>QKMV01000531.1:0-21667 GCA_003287335.1 Lednia tumana
CACACACACACACACACACACACACACACACACACACACACACACACACACACACACACACACACACACAGACACACACACACACACAATATGTACCGACTATAAAGGGTGTTATTGTTCCCTGCAGATGCTGATGTAAAACAAGTGATTGCAAACGGGGACTCTGTCGGAGTGGAGCTAAAAAGTAAAAACAATCAATAAAAGTTTATTTCTTGTTTGTCCATCATCATTAACAAATTAAACCAGTCTAAAACATGCGACCCTTTATCAATCGCAGGTGTGAGACTCAACGATCCCAGGAAAATCTCGGACCCCGAAAAAGTTGGTGAATTCGAAAAAGCTGATTTTGAGAGGGCAATCGAGCTTGCGGGTGAGAGCCAATATAATTCCAAAAAATCTCTTTCAACTGTCAACCTTTCAGGGATGAAAGAACACCAAAATGCTAATATGGTCGATGTTGTATGCCCACGGGTCCCTACAGGTTACGGCAAGTTCCACTACATCCTGCTGGCAGTATGTGGTTTGGTAAGCACAAGCGAAGAGATGGACGTGATTTCCATGTCCTTCATCCTCCCGTCGGCGCAGTGTGACCTGCGGCTGAACACGCAGACCAAGGGGTGGCTGAACAGCATTATCTTCATCGGCATGATGGCCGGTGCGTACGTGTGGGGTTCCGTGGCCGACTCCATAGGCCGGAAGAAGGTGCTGATCGCGATCTCGATCATGAACGGGGTCTGCATCGTGGCCTCCAGCTTCAGCCAATCGTACGAGCTGTTCATGCTGTTTCGATTCCTCAACGGAGCTGCGTAAGTCGATCGAACTCATGCACACTGTCCTTGCTATATAAGCTCTTGCGAAGCGGGTTAATGTTCATCTGAGTCGAGATACGAAGCCCGGGACCTCTCGCTGTCCACGGGACGCACAGTCAAGCCCTTCGTACAAGATAGGCAAAGTTCAATTACAATTCACTCAGCCTATTCTCGAAAAGCTCACACCCTAACCGGCGAAGCACACCGGCGGCTGTATGCCCGGAATCCGGATAGCTCGGCGGAAGAGCAGCAGCACATGGAAGCAAAAAAATCTAGAATTGGCTCACGGTTTTCCTCGGTTCTGCAGTTTCAAAGACGGTTTATCTCGACATTTCGGCGCAGCTTGCTGTGCCATCTTCAGGAGTAACTTAACTCCTCATAACTCGTCTTAACTCGTTCTTCTTTCGACAGGTTGGGTGGCAGCGGTCCGGTGATCTGGTCGTACTTTGCCGAGTTCCAGCCTAAGTCGAAGCGCGGCTCGATGCTAAGTTTCATGGCCGCGTTCTGGACGCTCGGGAACCTATCCGTCGCGTGTCTGGCGTGGCTCATCATTCCCGCCCAGATCGGATATTACTCCCCAACGTTCCTCTACAACTCCTGGAGGATATTCCTGTTGATCTGCTCCGTACCCAGCTTCATTGTCGCCGTCTGGTTGCTGGTTCTCCCGGAAAGTCCCAAGTTTCTTATCATGAAGGGAAAGAATGCTGAGGCGTTGGAAGTCTTTAAACACATCTATCACATCAATACAGGGCAAGAAATGAGTACATATCCAGTATGCATATATCTTTTTCGTACGTATTCAAGTATCGCTGTCGTGCATTTGAGCGACTTTTCAAACTTTTTCAACTTGTCCATAGGTAAAAGAACTGTACGTTGATTTTACGCGGGTCGACACAATCACCACGAAACTGAACAAGAAAGGGGAAATCGAAGTCACTCACCGTTTCCGAAACATGGTCATCGACATCCTGAACAACAGCAAAGAGCTTTTCGTCCCTCCGATTTTAAGATTCACTCTGATTTCAATCACAATCAACTTCACATTTCACATAGGGTAAGCAAACTTTCCATTCCGAGCCAATACATTCATTGTAAGTGACATTAACAAGTGCTGTAACTTGTGTCACACAACAATCCCAGGAAAATACTAGGACAGTTCCTGCACCAAAATGGCAAGGCCGTCTCGTTGTCCGCTCCCTTTCCATTCCCGACAAGCTGCAAGGCTTGGAAGCGTATGATGGTCTTCCCGAAACCAAAAACTGCGAGTTTAAGAAGCCAAGCTTCAGAATGTTTCCCGGAAGACCATACGAGCACCACAGCTGTCTGTAGAAGCTTGACTGGAGGAAGGGGTATGGTACAAAGAGAGGGAAGGAGACGGCCGTGCCCTTTTGCTGCTGAAACTTTCTCAGAATGTGTCTGGAATAGTTTTGAAAACAAACCGAAGCGCGGGAAGACCACGTGACGAAGGCAGCTAGCCATTAGGATCGAACCCGGGACCACCCGACAGCAAGGCAGAAGCGCTAACCCCGCGGATATGCAGCGGTCCGACGGTACCAACTAGTAGATTTTGCATGTTTTCTGTGTCTCTCGGTAAATATAATTCCCATGAATTGGTACAGCATCCCTAGTTAAGCATCTTGGGCCTTGTGGAATTACACTCATTGGCGCACGGAAGAGGGCGGGGGTAAATGGGGGCACTTGACCGCCCTGGCCATGTTGCCATGTTTCCATGCAGTCACGTTGACAAGGAAGCGTTTACAAGGAACCATATTAATATTATGCTATGTTGCCCCCTTTTCCCCTTGGAAATAACCCTGAAGGTGCCCAATCTTTGCCTAAAATGAATGAACTCGTAAGTAAATTAAGTTTGTTTCAAGGATTTTCTCTTGTAGTTGATTTTCCCAGCGTTTCGGACGCCTTGGCACGTTCATCGTTAGGTAGCCGAAAAGTTGTTTGTAACAAAACAAATAGCTGGCAACAAAATTTTAGACTCACGTCTACCTATACATATATACATGTTTATTCTTACACGGTTTTTAAAACTTTTTTTTACAAACAAAATTTGTTTGTAAAGAAACTTACGCCTGCTTGATAATGGACGTGCCAACAAGTTCGAAACTTTGTGAAATAAAATGTCGGAGCACAACCGCGAAGCTTTTAATTGAAGTGTACTATTCGCTTCTAACAGCTGCGAAAGGAGTCCAGCATTCCAGCTTGTAACAGAAAAGTCTCATGTGATAATTTTCTGTTTTTCTTGTTCGGCTTGAAATTCAAACACACACATTTTTTCCATGTTTTCCTCATTCGCTAAAAGCGGCGCACCCTGCGTTGCCCGGGTTGATCAGTATGTCCACCAGTTGACTAAGATATTTAAGAAATGATCTGAATAGTTTTGAGAGAAGCATGAATCCCGCAAGTCGATTGTCGACGAAACAATGTGTAGCCTTCTTTCCTTTCAAGGGTATACACCTTTAATGTCGAAGAAAGTTTTCACCTTGCTTCCGTTTTGATAGTATCATTCTCTTCGTTCCTATTTGTGCACTCATTTAATTAACTTCAAAGATAAAGACATTCACTCACTCACTCACTTCACTCATGAAGTCCGTACATAAGTTGCCGCCCAGGTGCTCCTAAGACATTATCCATACCGCACATCAGCGGTACATTATACCTGCTTTGTCCCTAAAGAAAGCAAGGGGCAGAAAGTCACTTAGAAAAACCACTTTCCGATGTTGTGCCCTGATGAGATTTAGCTCAGAACCTTCCTAGCGTATTTGCGAAAACTTTGAAGAAAACCGCATCAAAATTCGGACAGTCCTTATCGAGTAATGACGTAACAGACAGGCAGATCGATAGACAGATCGATAGACAGATCGATAGACAGACAGACAGACAGACGGACAGACAGATAGACAGACATTGCGCTTTATGAAAGGTTCCTAAACGATCTATGTCAGTTTTCAACGTATCGTTTATGTGGTTGCTCAAAATCTTTGTCTTCGTCCGTGGGCGACTATGTCCGCAAATAGTAAACAAACTGCAATCTGGATGTGTTTATGAGGAGGGAAGACATTCCTACTACGGTGTCAAATGATTCCATGCACTGGGTTGCAGGTACTACGGGCTAATGATGTGGTTCCCTGAGCTGTTCCATCGGTTCGACGAGTTCAACCGAATGAACCCGGGCCAAGAGGCGTCGGTCTGCCAAGTGACGTCGTACGTCATCAACCACGGTTCGCAGTCGCATGCAGACTTGTGCAGCGACAAGATAGAGGGCACCGTCTTCATGGAGTCGCTCATCACTGTCGCCGCGGCCATTCCCAGCAACATCCTCGCCGTGCTGGGCATGGACTCGCTGGGCAGGAAGTTCTTCCTCGGTAACTCGCGCTCGCTTAACTGACACCTTCCACCTTAAACAGGCGGCAACTCCTAAAATTGAGTTTTCACGTAGACTTGAATGCACCATGGTAGTCTGAAATGATCTGCCAAAATGTATTGTGGAACTTCGATGAATTTATGCGAATTGTGAAAGATTTCATTCGACTCGATCGAAGCGATAATAGTACAGGAATAATATGCGCAAAATACTACACATTATTAAATTTTTGAGACTCATATCTAGCCCCGACTTTGAGACTAGCCCCGATGAAGCTTTCAGAATAGTTAGCGAAACGTTGGCAGTTTAGTGTCAGTTAAGTTTTCAGCAGTTTAACCCAGTTATTAACAGTTTTTTTTAAATACTACACATTCTTTCGGTAATCACCTGACTGTGGCTTAAATAAGCTACCTATTGCAAAGCATTTTTTTTGTGCCGATAATATGAGCGAATATGTTGTCGATGCTCAATATTTTTTGGGACTAAAATTACTCCGGGTGTCCAGGGTCGAAAAATTCACTGTGTGATTTCTTATGAGAGTTTCAGCTTGAACTCCCCAGCAGAAAAATTTCTAGATAACGACTTTTCAAAAGTGACTTTTTTTAATTTTGGGGTTTCAAGCCCCTTTAAATTCTAATCCGCGAATCGGGCTGGATATACTGGATAGTGGATACACCGGTTCTCATGAGACTACCGAAGATAAAGCGGCTAGAACCCCATAAACTAAAAAATGTCACTTTGCAGTTGGTTCGGAATTTAGTGGCAAAAAGGATCTTTCCGTAGGTACAAACTGGAGGACAATTGGTCGAACACATTTTTTTTTCAGCTGGGTTGCTACAGTAGAAATCTCCCATAAGAAATTACACGGGAATTTTTAGACTCTGACCACCTAAGAGAAATTTTGGTCCTTAAAATATTATGGATTGATGTCTTGACCGTTCATCTACGCACTAGAAAAAATTGACTGCAACTGTTCGTTTATTTAAGCCACAGTCAAGTGATTTGCGTAGGAATGTGTCACATGATAAGATTTTACACATATTCCTGTTCTATTCTGCGGTGACGTGATTGACGTGAGAATAGTTGACCGAAATCTTCAATAATTTTGATAAACTCAAGGAATTTCCCAAATATTTTTTTGGAATGCTATTGAAGACTATCGTGGTTCAAACAAGTTCATGTGAAACTTTAATTTTAGAGGGTTACATGCCCTTCACGTTCTTGAGACCACCGTACGGCTTAGCATGTTGGATACACCGGTTCTCGTGGGATTACCAAAGTTAAGCAATATTGCGCTGGGTCATGGGCGACCAAACGGGTTAGCGTCTTCGAAACACTGCTTCTCTTGAGATCACGGAAGCTAAGCAACAATTGCGCTGGGTCAGAGGTAGGGTAGGTGACCAATGACGAATTCAATTCATCTCAAGACCTAATTCCGTTCCGGAGAGGTTGGAGGCTTTGATGCTAATACAGCAGCTTCACGCCCCTTGCATCAACCTCTCAAAAGCATGGAGACATTGCTGTTTGAGTTGTACTGTCCTTCGCAAGCGACGTTAAACGATGATCTCTTTGGTGCTGTGTGAAAGGCTACGTGCCGGCACTGGGTTTCCCCTTTTCCCTGTCGAGTAGCAATCGACTCTGGCAGGCAAATGATCCATTGGATTAAGATCAATAACAATATCTTCTGGAGTGGGGTTGTGTAAAAACATAATGAGTTGTATCCATAAGATTTTATTTTTACTGCCCATTGAGAGATATAAACAATCACAGAGAAAATGAGTGCTGTGCTGGAAATATTTTTTACACAATTGCCCCCATAACTGTACAGGTAAGTTTCCTGAAGTCCAGATTGCATTCTCTATACTTTCTACGCATGGAGAACTGTTTCTGAATCACGAATGAACTTTCATTTTTCTTGCATGTAGTTTTTTGGCTCGTGTGTCCATTTGTAAACTCAGAATTGGTCAGAATTTGAACTGCTATAACGCAAAGTGACGTCACATACCTGATACCACCAGACACGGCTACCCGACACATAATCGCACCAATAGCAATCTTCGCCTGATACTGTCACCATGTCAACAGCCAATCACAACAATTACATTAAGTCACTTATCTACGGACGAAAGCAAGGCGTCTTTGTGCCACTACATAAACGGCAATTTTATAAATTAATAAATAAATTTTATAAACTGAAAAAAAAAGTCGCCGTTCAACTCTAAGCACAACAGAGTATAGAAATAAAATTTGTGGAGGAGATTTCCGTATTGTGCCTTGACTCTATAGTCTGCCGTGTTCTCTTTCAGTTTTCAGCACTTTTTCTTCCGGATTGTGTGCCATCGGTATGTACTTTGTGTACAATTCCAAACACAACCTAATCGTGTCGGCGGTGTTCAGCAGCATGATCAGCTGCGGCAACGCAGCGCTCGACTGTCTCATCACGGAAATTTTCCCCACCAATCTGCGGTAGGCACATGGCTATACCTACCTACCGATACCAATACCATACACTTTGCGACCATGAGCGCATTAAAAAATCACGTTGAAATATCACTCGGTTTGGAGAATACTATTTTCATTTCAAAAAATGTCAGTCACGGCAAGTACCCCAACCTTGGACCTCCAGAGTTGCGCTCATGCTCTACCGAGTGAACTACGGTGCCAACGACAGATTTGAGAAGATGATCGAGCGAGCAAAATGTCTGCAGACAACCCATACAGAGCGCTGTTTTTTTTTTGTGAATTCCCTACAGTGCTAACCGGAGGTTTGATCGACTTGATATTTTTAACATCCCTTCAAACTGTTCCAGAATAGAACTGTACAATTTTGGGGGGAAATCTGTGTAGTAGTTTTTTTTTTAAATCAAGAAAATTAGGAAAAGTCTCATCAAATTAACATGGGGCAGTTTTAAAAGGAATTGTTTCGATGCAACAACATAAGGTCAAAGTCTTCTGTAAATTATTGTTCATAAGTAGTGTGAAGGAGATGAGGTCAGCTGATGTTTATAGTGCAGAAACAAATTATTTACAAGTACATTCAATTCGTCATTCAATTCCCATCGTAAAAATATACAAGAGCAGTAAATACTCATATTTTTTATGTGTAAATCGCCAAAATAAGTTCCCATAGGACGTGCATCGCTGCGTTCCCAAGAAGTATTCCTAGTAGGCTTCCTCCGAGGAGCATTAAACCAAGAGGATTTGATGGCTACATTAACTTTGACTCAATGTGCACCTCGTTGTGTTTAAATGTTGGAACGGTAGTTCAGTGGTCAGAGCACCAGAACACAAATCTGTAGCTCCGGGGGTCCGAAGTTTAAGCCCTCGTTGTGACTAAAACTTTTGAAAGATGGCAGTAGTGACTGTGTTCACCAAGTTCATAAGTTGTTCATATGTACATGAGTTCATAAGTTGTGGGACAACTTTACTGTGGTGCACTGGGGGCCGGTTTTACAACTTTTCTTAACTCCCAGTTAAGTGTTATTCATAGGATTAAATTGGTATCGCCATGGCAACAGCCAATCTCATGCACGGAATGAATTTTGTTTCTGAGGATTATCTCTTAACTTATGGTTAAGGAAAGTTGTAAAACCGGCTCTGGGTTGAATAACTCATTGTTCACACTCTGTCGAGATAAGCTATTTTTTATTTGAATTAAAAGCCGACAAATAAGTTACAGCTTTGTTACAGAGCCACTGGCGTAGCAATTTCTATGGTCGCCGCCCGGCTGGGGGGCATTATTGGAAACATCGTGATTGCAACGCTGCTAGACCTGTACTGCCCTGCGCCCACTTTCATTGTAGCAGCACTTCTCATTGGTATGTTGCACGCGTCACAATTTTGCGCTCGGAAAATAGTACTCCGTAGATAACGTTATCAGTATTATCGCAACGATCGAAAGATGATCCTCTAATTTTAAAATATCATGTGTGTTACAGGGGGTGGCTTGCTCTGCCTGTTCTTGCCAAACACAACTCGGGAGCCACTGTCTTGACACCAAACTCTGCAACTTGCAAGAGCTGGTGCATTTCACATTGGATCAACTTCAGCTGTTGGTCATTGCCGCAACTATAACGTCTTAGTTCGAAGAATAAATTATTACCAGCCAAAATTAATTATTAGACAAAAACCAAGGGATACAGTCGCTTCCACAGCACGCAATTTCAGATCTGTGGATTTATTTAACACATTAAATAGGTACTATTTCCAGCAGTAAATATTATTATGATTGAGATAATAATGCTGAACATGTAGTTATAAGTACTTAGCTCATTAATATTAAGGTAATCGTGTACATTTTAAGTTCTAGTGTTTAATCAGAAGAATTATTAATAATATAAAGGATGAATACATTTAATTTTACCACGTTATGTGAAAAATTGCGCTGTCTTTCATAGTTGCTTTTCGTTCTTCTAAATGCTCTCTTGAGAGTCAAAAGAAAAGCTGTATTCCGTTTCCCTCACCTTGTAGCTGATGTCGGCAGAACGACTTGGCCCGACTCCACTTGTTTGATACGTTCGGGGACCGTTGACATGAGTGTCATTCTGCCACATCGGCGGCGAGTGTCCCCCGCCTCGGGTGCCAAATCCAAAGTCAATTGGCGGGTTCACGACACCGGGGCAACTATAATGATCTTGAGCTTGAGGAAATTGTGCACAAGAAGTTTTTCTATGATGATCTTCCTCCAGGGTTGGATATCTGCTTTCGTGGACTGTTTTCACGAAATTCTGAGAAAAATATGGTGTATGTGCATTGTTCTGCACATTTTCCTTGTCGTATTCGTCCTGATCTATCAGTGTTTCATGAAGTTCCTTCAAACCACGTGAGTCATGATTGGTGTTTGTGTAATAAGGGGAGTGAGGAACTGGTGTAGGGTTGTCAGGGGTGATCAACGCCTTCCCTCTGCACCATGCGTGCATTTCGGATATCGGTTCCGCTACATCTGCTACGTTGAAAGGAAGTGTCTCCTCCATCTGGGCTTCTTTCTCAATTTCTTTGCTAACCAATTGCTGTTTAAAGCTGTTGCCATAAAGATTTTGGAATCGTGCTAATGAGTGAGGTGTGCTGCATGGATTATTTGACTTGATAATGCTCTGGCTCTCAAGATCTTCCCTTCGGGGCGTAACTAATATAGTATTACTGGTATAGAGGCTAGAGGCTTGATTGGTTGGCAAAGGATTTTCTTCAAATGAAGAGCCATATAGACTACCAGAGCCAGAATCATATGGATTTACAAATTGAAACATTTTGGCAACTCTCTTCGATGCGGTGCATTTTTTTCCCAGATGTCTAGGATCGGTGAGTAGTTCAAGCCTACTCTTCTTCCAATCATTTCCTTGTGGCTTCTGAAACATATCTTTGATCGGCTTAAAGTTTTGGCTTGAGCCTGGTAATGACGCCTTGTTAGGATCACCACCTCTCCGTGCAGTTTCCGAAAGAAGCATCTTCAGTGGAAGTTTGTGGTGAGGCTGCTTCAGTACGTTTGTGGTTATCCTTTGTGGTAATTCTCTGTTTGGTACCAAACCCATGGGCGTGTGTTTGTACGTTTTGCTATTTAAAAGTAAAGCCCCATCAGAGCTTCTTTTGGCAGTTGCTCCAACATGAATCGTAATTGGATCAATGCTGATCGACCTAACTTTTTTTTTCGGCTTATCCATACTGTACTAGTACTAGTACTGACCACTACTGATTATATAATTTCTGAAATCAACAAACAGTTATATTTCAATAACATGGTCTCTAGTAATGCATTATTCGTACTTTTTCATACGTTTCGACTTTATCTTCCTTTCTTGTTGGACACTCAAAATCAGCACTCACGGAAGATTTGATTTGAGTTTCGTGATCATTTGTTTCAATACCGTCGCGCTGTCTACGGAATAATTTGAAAGCTCACTAGGTATTTGGCTCACTGCTGGTCATTTTATGCAAATTTTATGATTTTCGAACTGTCAGTGTCACTTCGTAGCTGTTCTTTGTGATTTTATGCTTTGTCCGAACTGCAATTAGAAATTAGATTAATACATTTAAATCAATCAAGCATTAAGGCATACAGCTAAAATGACTTCACATTTAGTGCTAGGTATTCGCTTGACAGCCAACTCTTTTCAGCGAGTGAAAATTGATGGCATTAACTTGGATGATAAATCAGAACTTCTGAAACTTGAGGCTTCAAAAACTACTAACATGCCTGCCCAAACACTTGGTAAGTTTTATATATAATAAGACATGACAGAGATTATCCCACTAGGTATCCAATTTTACTGCAGCCATACCTACCAACCTACCCTGTGGCTATCACCGCTACCAGCTCAGACTACCTTTTTTTTATTGCGCGGAGTACAAGTTCCGCAACTAACGCACAGCTACGGTTACACGGCAGCCTGTTCTGCTACTTAAACATGACAGCATTTTATTTCCAGAACTGGTTTACTGTGGAAATATCTTAGACGATGATGCTCCTCTTAAGTCGTATGGATTGAAGGCAGGAGTCATGGTCCATGTTTTGAAAAAAAAAGACAAAGGTAGGTACACACCAGCAGGTACACCAGGAATCTGAATTTGGCTGATAATAAAGATTATACAACCACAGGTTCACGTCTGCTCTAATGCAACTCCCTTGCTTTAGGAGCAGCTAATTTTCACTTCTGCAAGATTTGCTTGTGGACACATGCTTAATAATGATGATTATATGTTTTATTTATTCCCACATATAAGAAATGCCAACTCCCGTGAAGTCTATGAGTGAAGTTGATATTCAAGAGCTTGTTCTTGCGTTTCGTACATTCACTCGCCTCCCTAGATTCAGGACTGCCTTGCACGTAGGTGTTAAACCAATTTTCAGTATTTCAACATCCTATTTTTTGTAGTGTAAAACATGCGTTTATACAGAGGTTTATTTTCAGCGTTTGAGCCGTCCTGAAGTGCTGGAAAACATCATCATGGCTACACCTGGGCTGATTGATGATCCTGTTGCTACAGCCATTATACAAGATCCAGAGTTATTGGTTCATATGGAAAATGCAGATACTGTGAGGAGAATTGCAGAGTTACACCCTGCACTCGTTGAAGCGGCCAATCAAATTGCTGTCGCTGTCCATGAGGAAGCTGCTTCAGGGAATCCAACCAATCAGCCAACTACTTCTGGGTATTCATACTCACTCGATGCTTTGAGTGACGACGATGATGAAATGGATTCTACTAATGTATGTTTACATGGTCTAAAATTTTTTTTTCCGCAAAATGATGTTAATGTGTGAATATTGTATGATTACACAGCAATTTTTTTGAGAGCGAAGCTCTCTCGAATGCAACATAAATTATGGCAGTGATAATAACTAATGCATGTTCTACAGCCTCGCGGCGAAGGAATGTTCCGAATGCAGTCGCATTCATCTATTACGGCGGCTCAGCTGGCAAATGCCTTGGCCTCTGCTGCTGGCATGTTACCATCATCTCCCCAACCTTCTGGCTCAAACACAGCCAGTGGACAATCGAACATTATAACGTCGGAGATGTTCAGCCACGCAATGCAACAGGCTATCGCCAACTCGACCTCCAACTCCCCGTCGCCGATGAGCAACAATGCAGCATCGGACAGTGGGGAAATGGAGCGGCGGTTGAATCGACAAGTTCTGCAAATGAGGGAATTGGGGCTCACAGATAATGCATTGAATCTTCAAGCCCTTCGAGCAACTGGTGGGGATTTGCAAGCTGCCATTGATCTTGTGTTTAGTGGTACATTCTCGCCTGACGCGGAATAGAACCAGCCGCTGCGAAACTAGTTATTAATTAGGGAATTACCAATTATTCCCGTTATTTGCAAATATGATATCTATGTATAAATCCAAGTCTCATCCTATTAATTATTGCTCGTTTTTTAATCTAAAATAAAGAGTATACCCATAAGCTGCACCAATAATTCTTCTGTCTAGTTTTAATACTCTATGATGATTTATTTGGGTAGTACCGAACGTTAGCTTCAGTAACGTAGGGCACTGCACGGTCTTGGATATCATTGTTTGCGTGGATAATTTTTCCTAGAAAAACTTGGTGGCGAAATAGTATATATTAATGGAAAAGTAAACCCAAAGTATTTGAAAATTTGTTCGTAAGCGTTCACCAATCAGAAAACCGCAACTAGCGCCGGAAATCATGAGCGTCGTCTTTCGTAACTTCAAGTCTTCAGTTCTCTCGTAAACATGGCAGAGGTGCGTTAAATTAAATTGTATATTTATTTATAATCATCGGGCTCATTTAATTATATTCCCGTTATAGAAATACATTTTTGAATTCCAAATAATTCGGTCGACATATTCCTAGTGGTTATAGGGACATTTCTTTCATTTTTACTTGCTAACAAGTATTTCTGGGTTCGGTGCATGTTGCAACGGAGATCTGTCCAAACCTGATATTTTGTAGGCTAAATATCAATTATACTGTTTTCTGTCATGTGTAGGTCGACGAAACCCAGAAAAAGAAGAGGACCTTCCGGAAGTTCACCTTCCGTGGGGTGGACTTAGATCAGCTCCTGGATATGCCAGCAGAACAGCTAATGGAGCTCATGCACTCCCGTGCCAGGCGCCGTTTCTCCAGGGGTCTTAAGCGCAAGCCAATGGCCCTTGTCAAGAAGCTGAGGAAAGCGAAAAAGGAGGCACCTGTCAACGAAAAGCCAGATATTGTAAAGACTCATCTCCGAAACATGATCATCGTTCCAGAGATGGTCGGAAGCATTGTTGGTGTCTACAACGGCAAAGCGTTCAATCAAGTTGAAGTTAAGGTAAATATCATATTCTGATAAATAATTGTATCAAGAATAAGTGATACTACTGTGAATTTGTAAACTCATTTGTAGGATTACATCTCTGACAGTGACACGTTACCACCTGTACATTACTTTCTGATCGGTTCATTACCTTCATGTTTTGATTAAGCGCGTGTTAATGTCATAACCTGCATGATAGCACCGTTTTATCTTTATTTGGCATGGTGTGCCTACTTAAGATGTAACCTATTGTGTTGTTTGCTGATCTTGACTTCTGATTCCAGCCTGAGATGATTGGACATTACTTGGGAGAGTTCAGTGTCACGTACAAGCCCGTGAAACATGGAAGGCCCGGTATCGGCGCTACTCACAGCTCCAGGTTCATTCCTCTCAAGTAAAATGTTTGTGATGTTTACAAAAATTTATTAAAATGTAAGATGCAAACACAAGCATTTCGACTTTTTAATGCCAAGCATCCATTCTCCGATCCTGCATGCAATATTGAAAAATAAATGGGTATGGAAAGCAAAATACAATTTAGCTGTAGGAAGGAACGTTAACCTTTGAAGCATTAAACCACGCTTTATCCATGCTGATAAATGTAAATTTCAAGTTGGTTGGGGACTTGAACCCCAAATTCCATGACCATTGCTCTAGACTGCTGCGCTAATCAGTCATGGCATCTCTGAAGAAAAATTAACATTTTGTTTCATTTATCTTTGAAAACCACTCGTATCTGTGAATTTCACTGGCTCAGCAGTCTAGAACTGCTGTTTCTGACCAGCGACACCATTTTTAAGCATTTTTATCAGATATGCTGCACACATTTTTATAGAAATGAGTTTCAATTTTCTTGGTTTCAATGAATTGGGTTTCAAAAAAACTGTTAATTCACTGGGTATCACTGCCAAGAACTGCTAACAAACAGGGAGTTTGTTTGTTAGAAGATCTTGGCAGTGATATCCAGTTAATTAACTGTTTATTGAGAACTAGTGCTAAGATTAAGAAGAAGACATGAGTAAAGAAATTAATAATGAGTTAGGTTTTAATATTCTTAAAATTGTAACTAGCCGTGTATTTGGCTTTAAAAGCTTATTCCTTGTCAATGAGTTACGTTCTTTATTGTAGTACTTTTTCATACATAACTGAAACTAGCCGAGTACAATCGACATGTTAAACTTTTCGATTCAACTTGCAGAGCTCTCCCTCAGGCCAAGGAGGTTTGTGGGTTGTAGATTTGTCAATGGGGCTCTTCTGCTGATATTTCTCAAATACTCAATATTTTTGGTAGACCTTTAAAGCTCCCAGAATGGTGTGGGGACGAATCTTTGTATATCTCTGCTAGTTCTACGGTTGAAGGTAGCCTAGCGAGAGAGTTGGAGATGAAAGAACAAACTAAGTCTATTCGGAAGCTGTTTGAAACATTTTGTCCAAAAGAAGTTTGTATGTAGATAGTCATTACAGAAAAACGAAAAAAAAGGTGCTTCTAATAGCCCAAGTGTATTCTTTTGTCTACAACTTCCTCGCTTACTATCGTAGGCTATCTTCAATGATAGAGCCAGCAGAGGTATAACAGATAGGCCCGATGTATCTTAAACAGCTCACCATGTTCAGGCAAGGCTCTATGCTGATTTCAAAATAGGGGATCTTTCTTCATAACTTAATAATGTGCCTGTATTCTACAGTGAGAGTCAGTAGATAAAACAAGATTTATAGAATGTCTTACATTCAATGTTCAAATTGATATTTCACAAAGTTCCATTGAAACCAAAAAAGCATTAGATTGTGAATGCACACAACAAAATTCATGTTTGCCAGTAAGGTACCAGTAATAGAAATGAAATATTTGGTTAGCTCTGTTCCAGCAGACTGCTTAGATACTCCAGTTTTCAATTGCATCAATACCTGGTCGTGATCACATATGTATAATTTATTGTCCAAATTCTGAATTGGTAAGGTCAATCAATTTAGACTCCTACTGGTGATTGGTGATAGATTAGCAAATTGATTGGTATTTGAGCAAAAAACGTTGGACAGCTGCACAGAATACATATTTCAGCCCAACATGACTCCCTAAAATTAAAACATTTGAGATTCGATTTGTACGCGTGTTGGATATGTTGTGTGGAAATAACTGTTATCTCTGGTGGAGCTGCCAACTGATCTATTCAATAATCTCTTCTTTAGCAATCTTCACTTTCACTTTGCTCCTGTCTTTTAGCAATAAAACTCTTTTCTTGCTCTGCTGTTTTACTTCCACACATTTGATTTCGTACAAGTTCTTAATTAATTTAACATGTTTAGAACTTATGGTCCATTCAACAAGGGCATTTTGATCTTGTACTTTTCTTTTAGTAGGGTCTGTATCTGTCAAGTAATTTGGAATGGAGAGGTTTAACAGTTTCATCAATTTCAACATTATTTCGTCCACGTAAAAATTGATGATGAGATCAGCTTTCCGATCATGTTTCGTGGGCTGCAAGTTGCATATCACTAGTCGCCCACCATGCTTCTTAGATTTCAGAGGCAAATTTCCGCTCGGAATGATTTGTAGAGTTGTTCCGAGGCAGATATTAAGATCTGCAATGCTGAAGCAAGAGTTATTTTATGGTCCTTAATTTTAAAATGATCACTATCATTGGTGTTTAGGGGCTTGTCAACCGTAGTCTTGTGTCATATATTACGCTCTTGATTTTTAAATGTCTACAATTAATCTAGCTTACCTGGAGTGGTAATCTGACATCTCCAAATCCATTTCTGGTAAATTATGCTCCCAATCCAAAATGGTATCATGTAGTTTTCCCCGACAGCATGTTCCATTACGTTTTGTGGCTGGGCAAGATTGTCCCACACATTTCTGCCCGACTGTTGCCGTGGCTGTCCCTCGTACAAACTGTCTTGCACATTGGTTGCATTGATCAACGTACATGTTACCATGGAGTTCAGCCAGATTGTTGCGTGGCAAGCTCGAACGTAGGTGAAGACCATCAATGTTCTGACTAACAACGTAGTGAGCTTTTTTGCTTTCGATTAGCTTTGCTATTGCCATGTGTGTAATCGTGGGAATGGCATCGTCGAACGAAATATTCATTTCTGGCTTCAAACCTTTCTCTTCCAATGTCCACACGCCTTTCGGTCCTCTGCCAAATTAAGGAGGGTATTATTATTATAATGGAGCAGGGAAGCTATTATTTATTTTGAAAGATGAATTTGACTGCAAGCTGCTGACAAAAGCTCACCTAAAATCAGGAATACCTGCGGATGTACTAATCCCCGCTCCTGTGTGGAAAACCACATGTTGGGCTTCTTCTATCCACTTTGATAACTGAACGGCCTTGGAGGTCACCGTATCATCGTCGTCAAATTTCTGGAAATAATTTAAATTTTAAATACATACTAGACAAAAACGTGAGTTTGACAGAACAGTGACAGTTAAAACGCGCACGAAGGTTAGAGGCAAGTTAGAGGTATGATCGTACTCCGCTCCAGAGTTTTTGCTGCCAAAAATAGCAGAAAGTTAGGTTACTTGTTCACTTTCTTACCTCGGCAAGTCCAAGTTTTCCTTTATTATCATACTGGGACAACCCATCGGCGTAGTTACAAGACATTTTGCCCGTAACGTCCACACCTCAGACAGTTTGATAACAACTCCAGAGTTCAACTTGACCCAACTAGTAGTCCAAGGTCTTTGCATCTAGCGCCGGTTATTTAATTTTAAAGTGTGGCGGGATAATTTGATCTCTATGGATTTTTATTTCCTAACCAACTTCTTAAACATTGTAGGGAATGAGAGAGGAGTCGCGCTGAATTCACCAGAGAAGGGAGGACCCTAGAATATCTGTGAATTTCAATCTTATCACCTCGTCACACCACATTCGCCGTCACTCATGACACTCACGATTGCCGAGACTCCGCCCACAATCGGCCGCCTTGTGGCTGTCGCTCTAATTCTCTCCAAATCCTTTCCATCCATTCTTCGGTCGACCGCAGAAGTCGGTGTTTGAAAGATTTGATACTTTGGGCTAGTGGGCCAATTCTCATTTTCACGTGTTGTGCAGGCAAAAGCTTCAAGATGACTTCGAGTGACCCAGCATTCGATACCAACTGCATGACACTGACCAGATTTGTTTTGGCTGAGCAAAGAAAAGTACCGACTGCGACAGGGGACCTCAGCCAGTTGTTGAATAGTATTCAAACTGCTGTGAAAGCCGTCAGCTCAGCGGTGAGGAAGGCAGGAATTGCCAAAATGTGAGTTATTCATTCCATCACATTCTATTTACTCATTTCAATTTTTCTCATTTGAATAGAGATAATTTCGTTTCACCGCAAAGTGCTTGTTCCACTTTGTTTACCTCAAAACAACCTGTTGAGGAAGGTCAGGTCGGTACTTGCAAATACCCTTGTAACAAACAATTGTACTTTCACTTGCTAATTTGCACTGAATTATATTAATTTGCGCTTTTCGCAATGGTTATCGGTTCAATTTCTGACATAATTCTGTAGCTCATAATTCCATGACCTTAAAAGCTACAAGTGTTAGACCTTGACCTTGGAAGTGAACTTGACCCTATGATAATAGTCGAAGCACAGTCAAAGGGTAGTTTGCTGGTTCATTATGTCATAAAGTTCAAAATCATCGAGCCTTTTATCTATTCTACGTATAACAATTTTATTTGTGATACCTCCAAAAACACATAAATTTCACAGATTATTTTGTATATTTCATGATCCTTGAAAATCTCTGACTTTCCATTTCATGATCACTGTTGACATGTGTTAATCGTCTATTTATCCAGGTATGGAATCGCGGGATCCACTAACGTACAGGGGGAAGAAGTGAAAAAACTTGATATTCTGTCTAATGATTTGTTTATCAATATGTTGGTATCTTCCTACACGACATGCCTTTTGATAAGTGAGGAAAACGAAACAGTTATTGAGGTAATGTGGATATTTTTTGGAAATTACCCCCATGGCATTATATTATTCTCCGGCATATTTTTCTACCGGAACTTGGTTTTATGTATGAATAAAATGATGATGTTAAAAAAAACTCTACGTTCTACTGCTTACAGCCATACTGTGAAAGTAACATTAAATTAACTTGTTGCATATTGCAAATTAAATTGAAAAAATGTAAAATTAAACTCCCATATGTTGATACAAGTCAAATATAGATATAAATGGAATAAACATGCTTTCCTGATAATTTCAGTTCAGTTATAATAACAGTATAAAGAGGTACCTGAAGGTACAGAGATTCCTAAGTGTCTCAAAACTTTCAACGTTTGTTCCTTTAACAAAATTTGCTTTCCTCTTGCAGGTTGAAACTGAAAAGCAAGGAAAATACATAGTCTGCTTCGATCCCTTGGATGGCTCGTCCAACATAGACTGTCTCGTGTCAATTGGATCTATCTTTTCTATTTACAAGTGAGAAGCATCTAGATTAAGATCATAAAATGTATATACTCTAATATTTGACAACCGATAATGAACGTTGTGGGCTATTTTTAGGAAGTTGGACACGAGTTCCAAGCCTGGCTTGGCCGACGCCCTTCAGCCAGGGAATAACTTGGTCGCCGCTGGTTATGCACTCTACGGAAGTGCCACGATGATGGTGCTTTCCATGGGTGGGGGAAGCGTCAACGGATTCATGCTGGATCCCGTGAGTTTGAATCGAGTATCCATCTCACGGAGGCTGTTGCCTTGTATTTCAGTTCACGCCTCGGCTGACACTGTACCAGTTACGACACGTGCCGTAATAAATGCGTGTGTCGATTTTAGGCGATTGGAGAGTTTGTTCTGACCGAAGCCAACATGACAATCCCAGCCCGCGGTAAGATTTACAGCATCAACGAGGGCTACGCTCACACATGGGATCCAGCAGTGCTTGAATATGTGAACAGCAAGAAAGATCCAAAAGTAAGTTTGTTAGAGGGAATTTTTTGGTTTTATTGATGGATGCCTAAACTTGCCTTTTAAATTGCTTTAAAATAACCATGATAATCAAGCTGACAGCACTTTTGTGCATATAGTTCCTTTTTAACATGGTCAGGGTGATGGATTTGCTCTAATGAGACATTTTGTAGGAAAGAGTCTGGTATGTGGCACTTTTTAAAAGTTTGCACATTTTTTCAGTGTGGCAAGCCTTACGGCGCACGTTATGTCGGCTCCATGGTCGCTGACGTCCACCGAACATTGAAGTATGGTGGAATATTTATGTACCCAGCTACCAAGGATGCACCTAAAGGAAAGGTCAGTATGTACGGAAGAAGTACGTATCTAATAATTTGTTTTTCAAAGAAAATACAGAAAGTTGACACTGTCTTCAATTTCGGCTGTCAAAAAAATGTTTGTCAAATTGTGGGCGTATTTAACTGGGTGATCTTGGAAAATTTGCACCTGGTATGTTTGCCATAAAATATTCTATGTATATGATGAATTGCGCTGAGGAAGAGGGTGTGACTGTGCAGCATACCTTACCAGCAACGAATGATAAAGCAATTTAAGTATGGCTTCTAGTTATAGTCAGCGCCGTTTCATCAAAAGTCTTTGTCAGCGTAGATGCTAATGAAATGATGAGATGTGAGAAGATCATTACATCATTTCGACAATGCTATTTTCAACAAGATACATTGTGATTTCTATTTTCTAGCACATGAAATAGTTTCCAGCGATTAGGATCAATAGCAGAGCCTGGATAGAAATACAAGTTTTTTGGAATCAGTGAAAAGCTGAACCACGCCCAAAGATATTGTCCTGAACTGTATGTAATTCAGCGTGAGGTTTTGACTCCAAACGCATAGATCCGCTCCCAATTAGCTTTTGGAGATAATAACCCACCTGTTCTTTACAAAGTAACTACTGGCTAGGTTTTAGGCATAGGTAAATGTGGCTGGCAACTGATGTTAATGGTCGCTTCAGCTGCGTCTGCTGTACGAGTGCAACCCCATGGCGTACATCATCACACGTGCCGGCGGGCTGTCTTCCAACGGCTCGATTCCCACACTGGATATCCAGCCCAAGTCCATCCACGAGCGAGCACCTATCTTCATGGGCTCCAAGGACGACGTACAAGACGTACTGGCCGTCATCAAGAAGCACTCCAAGTAGTAAAGGACAACGGCAAACACATTCTCACTGTTTATCATACCTTTATTGGGTACTAGTTTGAAAAGAATATATTCTATCGACACCATTCGAAGTCAGAGTTACATTTTGGATTGGTACGGACATGGGTACAGATCTACCTCTGTATAAGTTATTTTTTTAATACTTTAAAGTAATAAATAAAAGCTATATTCTTGTTTGTCACCATTGAAATCAAAGGAATACAGTTATTGTAATGTAGGTTTTGTAATTTAAGCCCACTAGGCAGTACTGCATTGTATGCACCTAATATCCTACTGAATTTAAGACTGTCCAAGTAGAGTATTTCTACCAAATTGGACTGGATGCACATCAGTGAAATTAAGAGTAAAACAATATTAATAGAAAAATTGATAGGCATAAGTTCATGTTGACATAGCATATAAGACGATAGGCATAATATAATAAAATCTAATGAATTTTGGGTATAGATGTTCATAACACCCCAGTAGTATTAATATGAATTTCTCACACATAAACCCATGTAAGCAGGCTTTAGCTGGCAATACAACCTAAGCACGGAGAGATGTAAATTGGTGAAAAACTGCCAAAATGTGAGAATCTAGATCTTGAGTGAAGAGAAGTGTCTCCAACGTACGGCTGTACTTCTGAACTTGCTCGTGATGCTGGAAAAAATGAAAAAATCTACATAAATCGAAGAGATGACACTATATAAGTTCTTGCTCACGTAAAATATCTGCCAGACTAGCCCCGATGAAGCTTTCGGAATAGTTAGCAAAACGTTGGCAGTTTAGTTTCAGTTAAGTTTTCAGCATTTTAACCCATTTATTAACAGTTTTTTTAAAAACTATAGTGCTGAAATTAGTCAGGAGATATGAGTCTCAAAAAAGTAATAGATGACACTACGTTTCTTCCAAGTCTATCTGCTAATCTTAGCACTGGTTAAAAAAAATACAACTGGGTTTGAATGCTTGGGAATCCAGTTTTTAAATCAGTTTTTGTTAGGACACGTCACGTTTGGGTTAGTAGAATGGAATTAGGTTTGTAATTACCGCGAGAAAGACTTGCTGCAGTCTCCCAATGGTCCACTTGTACCAGTGCGTGTTGAAATCCCTGCCGTCCGTGTCCGACCGGACCAGATGCTCGGAGAGAATCATGATGAACCGCTGGAAGATGATGAGGAAAAGATTCTTCTGATCGGCCTGCGCCGCCTCCAGCTTTTCTTCCATCCTTTCGACCATGTCCTCGGTGGGTTTCTCCCTGTCCCCGGCACCCTTCCGAGGAGTGTTGTTGTTTCCGCCCCCTTCCCCTTCGACTCCTTCCCCTTCCTCCGAGTCCTCGCTGTCGCTCTCGGCCCCCTTGAGCCGTTCTCGAGCGTCGGCCAGCTCACGGCCCAACCGGCCGACGTGTTTGTTCATCTTGTGGATGGTCAAGTGCAGAATCTCCCACAGATACAGCCTGTAACAGGTACAAGTAGGGTGTGAAAAACCCACCCCAACAAGCTGTACTGGTATTAAATTTTTGAGACTCGTATCTCCTGACTAATTTCAGCACTATAGTTTAAAAAAAACTGTTAATAACTGGGTTAAACTGCTGAAAACTTAACTG
>QKMV01000532.1:0-21661 GCA_003287335.1 Lednia tumana
AACAATAATAATATTTAAAATAACCATTTTTAAAATCTTAAATCTATTTTTGGTTTTAGTAATGAGTAATATCTAAGATTAATAATAGTCTAATACTAATACCAAATAATGTCTAGTTGGTAACAGCTATCTCTGTGATGCAATCATTCTCGTAAAACTATGTATATTACCAAGCAGCTCAGCCGTATGGGGTACGCTTTCCACTCTTTGGTGGTCCAGTACATAAAAGCGTAGATTCCTACGTCTCTTCGTACCGGTCTAGCCCTAATCTTATGGGAGTGATCAGATCTGCCTATGTAGGGAGGTTTTCATTCTTGCCTGTGTATCACTGCAATCATCACTGTAGCCCGTATACGCTCTCTAAAAATGGCAAAGCCTTCCTATTTTCTTCCTGTCCTTCAAAGACTACCGTCTCAACCCCTCTATCATCTCAGTTGGACTCTGCACGACTACATTCCCAAACTTTTCAGCACTATCCCCTTCTGAAGATCTACTTGCGCCTTCCTTCACTGTCTATTTTCTACGTCTCATTCTTTTCTTTACCTTCCTTGCAAATAGTCTCTGTACATTCTCTAATCTCTACTATCTACACTTACCCTGCTTTGTGGGGGCCCCAGATGGCTCCGTCAATTCGAGCACTGGCCTTAAAGGTGTCAAAGGAGACCTTCTCTCTATTACCTTCTCGTTAGTACCAATCTGTTAGGTTCCTCCTAACGAAGTTGAGGTTCTTGACCGCTCTACTGAATACCTCCTAGATTTGTGGTTTCCAGCCCATACTTTTGTAAAGAATCACTCTCAGGAACTTGTAGCAAGATTCAGCTAAAAGCTCTGCTTAATTTATGATTAAGCGTGCTTTATTTCCAAACTGTTTTTTTCTTACTATTTTACAACCACAGATTTCTTGACATTTAATATCATTCTGTCAGTCACCCACTCCGATACCCAATTTAATTCCCTTTTTAGCTCTGATTCATCGTTACTATACAGAATGCTGTCATCCGCGAACAGTCTGACTTTCGACTGAAGACTATCTTTGAAGTTATTGATATAGATCAGGAAAAAAAGGGGACCAAGGATACTACCTCGGGGTACTCCTGACCTAACCACAATATGGTCTAAGTGCTCTTTTCCCACCCTCACAGTTTGGCTTCTATCTGTGATAACCTTCTGATCCATGTGACTCTACTGTTCATTTCCAGGCTCTCCACTTTCTTCATGAGGAGGGAATGTGAAACCTTGTCAAACGCTTTTTGAAAATGCAGAAACACAAAATTTATCGTGGCTTCTCTATCAATTATCTCTACCACGTCCTGCACTAACCCAGCCAGCTGCGATTAACAGGAGTGTTCTTTATGGATTCCATGCTACTTTTTAGACAGCCCCTCTCTCCTCTCTAGGAAGCCCGTTATGTATTTCTTCCAAAACTCCCTCCATTATTTTACATATAGCGCAGGTAACGCTTACTGGTCTATAGTTACCATACCAGGCCTACATCTTTCTCCTGCCTTGCAGATTTGTGCAACAATTACCTATGTCCACTCTTGTGGTAGCAATATCTCGTACAATGTCCTCTGGAATAGTTCATTCAATTATGAACTCGTTTCATTTATTTCTAGTTGAAGGAGTTCAAAATAATACTCAAAATGACAAGTATATAAATTTAGTTAAGTCCAAGAGTTTAAAATTTACCGGCTTTCCAGGCCTGACTTTTCCTTTTGCTTCTTCCTCAGATTCTTCATTCTGTTAATCCTCTTCTATCCTCTACGCCAAGGCAAAACTGAATAAATCATCATTCATGAACATGTACCTACGCATCTGTTGCTTGTGCAACGGATAATTACACACTAAGGGCCAGGTTTTCAGTGGTCCGTTATATATTAACGGTCCGTTAGAAAGAGAATGAAGACACCTGATTGGCTGTTGCCATGGTAATAACAAGTAAACGGACCGTCAGGTTCTTAACGTGCCACTGAAAACCCGGTCCTTAGCCTACTATATGTATAGCTCAGTTTTGAAATAGAAGTAATCTAGGACCATCTTTTAACAGTTCAGAAATATGGGAACGGGGTTACATCCGCGGAAAAGTATTTATTCTTTCCCTTTCTTTGAAGAACAACATACCTTGAAATCCTCCCCAACCAAAACGAACGCCTTCGTTTCTTAAAAAAGCGAGGTATGCGTAACGTATATCGGCACATTATAAACTTCGAAAAATAATATTGACTAAACCAAATTCATTAATCTTTGAAAAGTGTTGAAATCAACAAAAGGACGTCTACCCCACATAGTCATCGTCATGGGTGAATGACGCTACCCACAGACGCATAAATTAAGATTTTAGCCAAATTTTATGTTCAATTTATAGTTATTACGCCAGGCTTAGGTCCACATTACTATCGGCGCCCAACAAACTTTGCTGAACTAAATTGATGTTAGCAGCCCGTTACGTACTTGCTACAAGGTGGAGACAATCAGATGCTAACGGATTGTTAGTTTCGTAACCAGCTCTTACAAACTAGCTCAACTACTAATAAAACTACAATACCCAACGAACTACTACTGCAAATCAGTTATACCGGAATGAAAGCCCGATCCTTCAGCCGATCCACACCATCCGAATTTCTAGCCTCAGTGGATTATTTCCAAACAGTCACCAAGAAAATAATTTAATTCTGAAACAAACCCTCATTTAAGCTGTCCCTTAGCCTTCTATTGTATTCAACGGGCTAGCTTTAGAGATAGTTGAGATTTTAAAGTGACCCTCTCGTAGCAAATCCGCTACCTTGCACAGCCGAATTTTAATTGCAAAGTTTTCGTAATTTATAATTGAAGTATTGTTGATAACCACTCATCCGATTTACAAAATTTAAAGTTGCTACTAAAACTCTTTCCTATTTTGTGATTAATTACATCATTTGAAAAAGATTATTTTTGAAGTGATTTTAATATTCTTCGAGTCAATACTAGCCGTGTATTGAAAATTGAAATTTAAATTTGTAATCCTTGTCATATCTTAATCATCATTGATTATCCAGTAGTCGGCGGTCATCGCCTTATTGGCCAGATTGCCAACCCTTTTTACTTTGCTTGTCCCAAACATTGTCAATTCACATTGAATTGGAAGATCTTTCGGTTTAAAGTGACCTTTTCTCAAGAGTTGGACATGGTTCTTTAACCTAGTTTATGTCTGCAGGCAGTGAATACTCGAAAAAATACAGAATAGCTGTAACTCGAAGTTCAAAATGGATACCTTGACAGTGCCCGCATTTTACGCGTGGAGGAGGAATGTAGGGGGGATGACGTCATCCACCCACGAAAACAACGTCAAGGATGACGACGACGTCGGAGAGGGGGAGGGGGGGGGGGACTTTATTTTGATTTCAATGCTTTTCAAAGATGAATTTTTCTTGCTTTATCGATATTATTTTGCAAAGCTTTTTATGCCTTCATATACCTTTTCCTATGCGTATATACCTCATACTTGTGTGAAAATATCGTCGTTTTTAAACGATTGTGTTCGTTTTGGTTAGGGGGTTCTCTATTACTAGTCGGTACCGCAGAGAACACACCAGGGAACAGACTATACATGGAAATTTTAAATCACTTGACATCTAGGTAGCGCACACGGTTCTTTTGTTTCATGTGTTTCTTTGAAATATCACTCCTAATAATTAGGCTTGTGTGCGTGCTGTGTTTATTATAGTTAGTAGCTGATACAAACAAGCGTAATCTGCATCCAAGAAATGTAAAGAACACATTCATACACGAATCACGATCCATTTTGATATACAGGTTGAATTAGTATCAGGAGCCACTTGCAAACTTTGTGATCTGAACAGAAAAGATGAAAAGATTTCTATGGGGTTACTTTTTTTTTTATCAGAGAATGCGTTGATATAGGCAGAGATGGGTTTCCAGACAACCTTTCATATACATAAAATGCTTTGTACGCATAATATAAAAAAATAACAAGTGAAATCGAAGAAGAAGCTTCTGCGGAGATTATAAGTATAACTTCAATGCCGTCGCTTACGACGTAGGCTCGAAAATGGAATCAATCAAACTAATTATAACATCCGGGATCTTGCACACCGAAAAAACATCCATTACTCATTGCTGCCTCTAAAATAAAAACCAATGAAAGACCCTTCTTTTTACGAAAAAAACATCTAGAAAATTATGAACCTCCTGGCTGAACATCGCAATTGCATTGCATGGTGCAACGTCTTTCTATAAATGAGATGATACTTGTTCATTGAAATATGATACAGCTAGAAATAAATGTGTCTAACGAAAAAACATATATCCTTTAGTTTCGTACTCATTTCTGCACAGTGCATCTTCATGAAAAACAGAATCGCCTTACAAATGGGCATGAGCAGTAAAATCTTCAAAAGAATGTTACTTTCTTGCAAAAACAAAAAACATAAAATTTGTAAAAAGGTTCGTTAATTGACTTTCATTAATATTAGATCTCATGATTGTTGTACAAAGAGTGTTGGAGCTACGAGTTTGTAAGCCGCATGTTTGCAGAGTATGTTTGCTGTGAGCTAACTTAGCGCTTGGTGTAAAATTGCCAGTCCAAAGCAAAGTTACCACTACTACGGTCCAGTGCTCGCTGTAATTGGTCATACTCATATTCATCGCAATCCTCTAGCTGCCCTTTTTCAACGAGTTAAGCCGATGAAACAAATTTTAATCGCTACCATTTTCGTTTCAGCGGATTAATTTTTAGCTTCATGCAAAAACCATCTTGCTTCAAGACGAAGTAGCATTCTCGACAGTGTTTAGGATTAATTAAAAATTAAAATTAATTACGAAGTAAGTATTTAATTGCACATTAATTATTTTTTCTTTCGAAATATAGCCACTGGCAGAATAGAAAATTAACATGACTCCATGACGCCTCTACCTGAGAGGGCCCGCTTTCTATGAACCCTCTTCTTTATCTATGGATTATATACATAAACTTATATTAAGCATAACTTTATGATGTGTTATGCCTTTTGTGTCTGATAATGGTTTAGATGCGTCGTCTAAATAAGCATTCCTTTGTAAGTTAAGTGAACCCCAAACGCTGATATTATGTTTTTGTTCGCTCAGAGTTTCTTGGGGTTGTGCTTCCTTATCAGCGCACTCCAAGGGGATCCACTTGTGCAACTTACGCGAAACATCAGCAAGAAAACGCTTCTTTTATTCAAACTTCATTTTCATACACAAGTCGGACCGAGTTTCCGAGTCAAAACTTGGTATGTGTTGTGCCAGTGTGGGGGGGAGAGAGGTGAACCCAAGAATGGAATGGGCTCTCATGACTGTACCCAGGGGGCTCGTTCGGCGCATAAAGTAGGCTCAAGGTACGACTAAGATTATTGCTCAAATCTTGCGACTGCATCTAGCATTCTCAGTTTTCTGCTGGTGGCTGGAGCACCAGTCTCATCTGAAGTCTCCGACTTGAGCACATATCAAATAGTGAGTCTGGAACTTTTACTTGGATAATGTTTAGCCAAAAGAAAACTTAAAATTATGATTGAGTTCCAGACAAACCGCGATTGTTCTGGACGCCAGACGTAATTGATTTTTCGAGCTTTAGAAATAGCATACTATTGAACATTACGTGTAATTTTTTACAAGCTTTAGTTTAGCCATCCCATTCAGTAGTGCAGAAAACTCAGTGGTTTATAGTCTACATCGCTACGAGCAAAGTCATATATTTAGTACCAATTCTAATTTAACAACATGCAACAAAACTATCACGAGTGGGCTTACTTACGTACAAAACGAGGCCCAAAAATTGCAGAGAAAAGTCTTGTGCACTGCTCTGCAAGCTCACAGTTAACTAAATTAGGATCACACTCAAAGGCATGCTTTACTTGTTGAATAATTGAAAATTTCAAGATATAAGGCCAGGCCAGCATATGTTCATCTTGCACAAAGACTTCATCCCTCTTTGAAAACGTGAAACTTTGCACACCAGGAGACGGAAAAACATTCGGTCTATGAGTGACCTAATTTCGTGCATGTTAATTCCAATGACGCTCGTGAATCTGGAGGTGAGATCTCGATTATTTTCATGCAGCGCTCGAAAGCGCCGGCGAGCTCGAAAATGTTGAGTGCTCATCTCATCCAAGGAACAGTGTTTTATCTGACCAAGTGGTATCATTTAAATACTCGCTGCACCGAATGAGGTCAATTAGCAGTGAACTGCAGTTAGCACAATCACACAGGAGTAGCTAACAGTTCGGGAAGCTGCACAGATGAAACATTTTCCGGAAAATGATTTGAACTGAATACTCAACTATAAAGCGTTCCTGTATACCTGCCCGAAATGTACGTGGATAGTGAGTGGTGAATAATTGAATGAAAATTCTTCTGCTGCATTAGCATTGTATTTCTTTTACTATAAAAGAAATTAAAATATTAATCTCGTGTGCTTTTAGAATATTCGCTGACTGGAACTCATCTAGTGCACAATTATTTCATTGTTTCGAGATCATTTAGGAATCACATCTGGCTTTAGCCGAGGCATGCACAATATCCAAGGAAATAATTACTACCTACTACCTACTACCTACTGCACTGTTTTCCAGCTACATTTGAGATCGAGTTGGGGAGAAACGTAAACGACTAATTAGTTAACAATACAATTGGTTGTAATTTTAATAGTGTTAAGCACAGGGTTCAGCTGAATTGATAACCAAACATTTGCAAGCTTGCATGAAGACTTCAGGGGTATAATTCTCTATAGGAATGCGGCCGCGGGCTTTTAAACAATACCAATACATCATTTCGGTTGTGCGGCTTGTGGAAAGAACTCGGTGTGCTGTTTCCGTGGATAGAGTTTAGTATTACTTTTCTTTCCGTCTCTTCATAGCCTGACTGTCACCATATTCACCATAAATCATCAAACAAAGAGATGGTGCTGTGAATGCTAATATGTGAAGCATTCATTTCATTTCATTCCATGATGCCAGTCTCAATGACTAAAAATAAATTCATATGTCAGCTAAAATCACAAAATGGAAGCTACTACGTTAATTCGAGCGCGTTCCAAATAAAAACGGTAACTGAGCAATTGTTGAAAGTTAAAAACATCATTGGAGTGTTTATGCAGGATTGTGTTCTTACTTCCTTGGTACACTCGGGAGAATTAAATAATAACTGAAAATTTGCATTTACCTACAACTGAACTTCCACTTCATTACTCTACAATGTTTCCAGACAAAATATCAAACTTTTCTGTAATTTAGCACAAGCGTAATATAAGGGGAGTAAAAATATTATGATACATTTCCATGACGTCGCTTTGTAACAAAACAATCCCAAACCGAAATCTGTGTGTGCGTGTTTTTTTTTCTAAAAGTGAACTGAGCAAGTCTGTCGGGTGAAACACCTTAACAAGAATTTCATCTGAATGTTGTTGCTATAATATAGCAACTATCCCAAGGCACTCTAAAAATTCTTTGTGTGGTGGAAAATGCCCATTGAAACGTCATCCATCGCCCATGCTAGGGTAATCACTGTCCATTTGCAGAAATCAGAATGCCATGGTCATAAAGGTAGTGCTGCGCCAATGTATGCTAACTACTAAATACCGCTTATTGTGTGAAGCTGAAATAACGTGATATGTCACCGATGGTGGAAACTGGAAACATGGAACCACATTGATGAGTTCTGGACCCTGATATGCGCTCGAGCTTATACTATTAATTTGGATTTTATAACAATGAGAAGACTTGTCTTATTCAGTGTCGTACATTTCGTGTGTGTTTCGATTCGAGGCAGCGCATGGACTCCAAGCCAACTGTCAACTGACATTCATTCAAGACACTTCAATGCAATGAGATATTGAAAATGTATTCTTCGGGTTCTGTTACAGTTGTGGGAATTCAGTTTAAAAGCCAAGATTGAAGATTGCCAAGCACTGATGGAAGCTGCAGCCGTTATATTATACCTCCGATGTTAGTTTTGGAAAGAAAATAATAAAACTTATCGGCAGTAAGATAGCTAGCTACGTGATGACACACCAGAAAATTTCGTTTCGTTCCAGCGGAAAATCTACTTTGGAAAATTCAAATCGTTTCCAGCAAATAGTAAGGAATAGTATGGGTGGAAATGCAGACGGTGCAATTTTCGGTCGGTCTTCTCTTCTCTCCTTCCTTGCACACACAGTAAACGCCATTCGAAATATTAGATGTATTCGACTAAAAAGTTCTGGAACGCGAATATCATAACCGAGTTAAGACGACGCTGGGAATTTAAGAAGCGATTTATGAGGCGAAAGCTGTCCTAGCTAATCATTTTATACGAGCAAACAAATCAAATTTATATCTACAGTAATAAGGGAAGGAAAGAATGCTGATCTACCGTAACAAGCAAAAAATTAAAACTACGACATAAGTCTTCCCAGATTCACAAAATTGGCCATTTTGCTAAGATTGCCATATTCATTCATGAAAGGAAAAGAGATATAATAAACATATTTTTCTATGTATACATGAGAGCCCAGGAATGTAATTAATGGCAATGCTTAATGCATAGAAGTTAAACAAATCGTAATATCCATTCTGCACACGATTATTTAGCTTTTAGAATGTTTGAACTTGAAGTAATGGAGCTAAAATGAACGAGTTCAGTTAAAAGCATATTTTATGCATAAGAGTGTGTGACTACTGACTACGTTGGTCGGGTGACTGAAGGGTCAGTGGACATGTGGGTGGGTGAAGGGGTGTCCCAGGATTAAGCCGGAACACAATGGAAGCCCTTAATCCTTGTCTCGGAAAAGGATCAGTGGAGCTTGGAACTTGACAAGTTCAGGCCGGTAATTAATTATTGTCTGCCAAGTCCCCCGATTTTTTTCACCCCATGATTTGCATCTCTACTTATCAATATAATGTTTTTGTTCTTATTCTTCTCACACAGCCAGTTCGAAATACGGTTGGCGATCGAACTCCAATGTATATTTGCGTCAAAGCATGCATGTTTCTACACTCAAGATGGATGATGTCAAAGTGTAATAATATAAAGCTGAATGTGTGGAAAGAATAACGGGAGCCAGCTTGGAAATGTGCTTGGCTTGGCACAATACGTCTACAAAACTTATAAACGTAGGAAAAGAATCCAGAGTAATCCGGCATTTCGTATATCTACCTACTCCTTATCTCTGACCACACCTTGGATATCCCCCCGTCATCCCAAGAGCCGAAGAAGGGCGTTAGATTCGGGCTATGTGGATGGATCGGATCCACTAGCATGCAAATCAAATAACACAAGTCCGAGCTCACGAGAGTCAACTTTAATTGAAGAGAACATCCAACTGAACTCCCACACTGCATTGTCTCATTGCAGTTTGAACAATAGAGTGAATCTGCCTCAGTATTACACAACCTTTACCTTCGTAAACTATATCAAATAAAAAAAGGTGGAACGCCAAGAATATATTGCAGTTGCATGCACTAGTATATAGTTACTACAGCATCAGGCTCAACTTCTCACGTGAATGCAATAAACAACAAGAAATCGTGTGGGCCACACATCTGAACATAATTATGGAAATCTGTTTTCATCTTCTTAAAGATGTGACTGGTAAGTGGTATAACCGTATAAGATAGGTAAAATCCAGAGAAATAAAACTGGTTCAACAATCCCAAGTGCCAATAAGCCCTCAATGCTATTTCCATTAATGCTAATTACTCACAAGAGGTGTGGTCAGTAAAGCGGGTGTTCGACAAGAGGACAATATGTAGATCTGAAGCTAAGATCTGGTCTGCTGTTGCGATCTCTATGTGCGGGTAGTTGGTATAGTTGGTAATGTATGTATACGAGTGCTTGAATTGCTGTGCCTTGCCTTGCCCTGTCTTGCTAGTTGCTACACCCTAGACCCGAGCAGAGAGTGCACACACACCACATCAAACCAAACACACCACATTATAGCGCTAATGCGACTCATAATAATTACGCATTTGAATAGCAACAGCATAAATAACATCGCGGATTTGCATGATTTGGTAAACGAGCCTTTGGTTTTGGTATATCAACCTCGAGCCATTCTCAAAAGCTAGTCGATAAAATATCCCGTGCCGGGATTTGGTTGACACTTACCTTAAAGTAAAAATATTTGTTTTGTATTATTTAAAAACAGATGCATGCTTTATTCATAAGAGCAGCCAAAAGTCCAACGTGATTTAATGCGAGTCAAGCACAGACCACAATTGACAAGAATGTTAATAAATGCCTGTATAATAATGATTTAGATTTAGAACCAGTTGACATGGACGAAAATATTTTTTGTTCAACAGCATTATTTGAAGAGAAGGAAAAAGAAATAACCCCTTTTTGAATGTGTCCATAAATCACACTGATGGTGGTTTTTTGAGAATCTTTCTTTCTTGTTTTTATTGTTGATATCCCTGGAGGAGTTACAAGTTACAAGTTACAACCGACAGGTCACGACCTGCCTTAAAGTCATGCGATTGAGGAATACTCACTTTATTTAGTACGTTGTTGTCAATGCAACGTGAACGTAACGATCGTTTCCGATGTCAACTAGTATAAGAAGAGCAAAGAGCAGAAGGGACTTGAGATCGTTCGTTGACACCTCGAGGAAACTTCCTTTCAAGATCCCTAAGTCTTCAAAAAAGTATACACGGCAGTTTCATGATGTCGCTTTCTACTTAGATTAGAAAACTGTATCGATAGCATGGCACTTGACCAGATTGCCTCTGTGCTAGTCAGAGGCATCGTGAAAGGTATATGGTAATCGTATCATCGGCTTTGCGATAGTCATCATAAAGCATTGTCAATTGCATTCCTATTGATCGCCAGTAGAAGTCATTTGTCTTATGCAAAAACTGAGACATGGTCTAGAGCTGGACGAAGAACGGGGAATCATTTCTCATTCGAATTGCTTCTCCCATATGTGATTGATCAGATGTGATCCTGGGTATTGTAGGTATTGGGAAGAAAAAAGAAAAACCAATAGCAAACGCAGCTTTCTTACTTAAAAGCGCTGCCACTGCGTCAATGTTATCAACTTCCTGCAGTGACAGAGAATGCTTTCACATTAGTAAGCAGAAGCACCCTTTCTGGGGATGTAACTCGTGGTTGATAGCAAAGGAGAAATCCATGCGAAGATAATTCAGAAACAAAGACCAAAAACCAATGTTGAGATGTACTTGTTCACTAGGAATGAACTCAGGACTCTTTGATTCTTGTTGAGAGCGCCAAACGTAGCACATTTTATCTGACAGTTGGTTTGTTCAAACAACTCTCAGGTTACTTGCTGCTCATAGGTTCAGAGCAACATGTTCACTCTGAGATGACATGGCAGAAGATAATGTAAGATAGGATAGCGCTTGCCCAATGTACATGCGTGAAAGAGAACTGCCCTCAGATTCTAGATCCGCTTTTTCCATTTTTAATTTGTTTTCCAGGAGATATTTCACGATAGATAGTAACTTCAATAACACATTATCATGTTGGCTGTAACCAGTAACATGGTCAGGCTTGCTAGAAATCCTAGTGGAGTTAAATGGTAGGACGCAGGGAGTAAGAACTGGAGACTCAAGAGCGATTCTTTCTCTAACTTATGGTGTCATAAACAAACTAAAGCAATCATCTAGTCCAGCTTTAGATATTGTATATTTAGTTACAGTGAAAACTCATCTTGAGAAACATTATTATGGGCATTAGGAACCAATTGAAGGTTTTTTATTGCTTATTGGATTTAAATTTTGAATGCAGAATAAGCCCAAGCCATTAACGGAAATACAAATCATATTGTCAAGCGATAATCGACTATACATTTAGGGCTAATTATAAGTTATTATGTGTATTCAAGAAACTTATCCGTAACTGAGAAGCTCTGCTATAGAATCGAATATGTCTATATTTTACACAGAACAACGAATCGGAATCGTCAAGGAAAACCATTTCGATAAGTATAACGAAGAATCGTTTTTCCACTTACTATCTCCGCTCTCGAGTGCTCAGCTGCAGCACATGCACATGGGTCCATGCATACATAATTTAATGACGATTACGTGATTTATTTAGTTTTGCCTGCATCCGAATCGGATTGCCGCCCACTGGCTGTCACGAGCAAATCCATCAATGCAAGATACCAATTCTTTCATATTAGCTCGAATTGCAAACCAAAATCATTCATTTCAACTTTTAAGTTTCGTTTTACCGAAACTGCGGTAACTGCGGTACATTATGCCGACTAAATTGTGTTTGTTCGTTAATACGTGCAAAAAGAGATCCATTAACAGAGCTGTTGCTACCAGGATTGGCCTTTTGTCTTCATCTTCATCCCCAATTGTTTTACAGTCCGCATTAATAAGTTTTAATGTCATTAATACCGGCTAATGTCTAACCAAAATATCAGCAAAGCTTCAATTTGATGACGCAGCTTAACGCAAACAAGATTTAAATTAGAAATAATGGGTTGGGATTTACAAAATAATGTGTTATTGTAGTAAACTCGTACATTGTATCTCTCGAGAAATAGTCGGTCCTATCCCAAAGCCCTAAGTGGTATAAATGTGCGCCGGTAATGATAATATGATAATATAATATGTACATGGTACACATTCGCAGTCGTGGCGTGGCCATTGTAAATATACATATTCATAAGGCCGTGCTGAAAGGAGCGAAAACTCCCTTCACGCAATGACTAACAGCCTAAAGACACAATATTAATGTGTATTTAGAGATCGCGCTATTTCATGCTATACGGTACGCCGTACGGGTACGGCCTACATGCGACTAGCCACAAGATCGCATACGGGATTATTCTACGACTAGAGATAGGTAGGTAACCGATTTGGTGTGCCTATACTAAATGTGCCTATGGCAATACCCTCTCAGAGCTGACTTCCATTTTGTCTAATTTCGCTCATCCGCTCCCCTTAATAATAACACGGACTTGGACTATATATTTATAGTCCCTGGAGTTGGAGTAAGCGTGGCAAAGGAGTGGAGATTGGTTTTAAGACATGCGAGGAAATTTATTGAAAGAAACTCTAGCAAATAAATGAAACGTTTTTGACGTAGTCGTATATAGCAGTAGTAGCCCAAGCAGTGAGCAGATGGGTTTCACCAGGTGGATTTCATACAGATTCCACGCTTCTATGCGACAATGACAAACTGCTACAGTTTGACAGTAAGTTTAAACTATCGCAGAACTACTCGTGAGAAGTTTTTTGCGGGATTACCTTGGCTTATGCAACCTGGCGTAGCTTGAGATAGACTGCGGTTATCTTAGCGACCAATTTCGGTCAAGACGGATAGCTGAGTAAGAGATGACGAATTTGAGAGATCTCCGAGATAAATAAGTCACCTGGCTGGAGATTGACCAAGGAATGAAAACGAGATTGTTCAAACTCCGAGAGCTAGCGTTTGCAGTCGGCATGTGTCTTGTACCTAGTTGGTACGAGAAGCAGCGGGCCAAGAATACGATTATCTATTGCCCCTAAATTATCACGTTCAATTCGTTCACTCCGTGGAAAGAAAAAAGCAGTAACAAACACACGACGGCTATAATTTATTCTAGCAAGGTCGCGATGCAGAAAGAGATCACAACAGAAAGAAAGGCAGGCGTGGCGTGCATAAATCAAAAACACGTTGACAGTGAATGTTGATGAGCTTTTGTTTCGGGACTTTCAGAGAGTCCGTCTTTTACTTGACGGGACGGGACGGGACGGGAGGAAACGAATGAACGCTCAGAGAAAAAGAAAGATGGCCTGTGCTGGGATGTCGATGTCGATGCGAAAGCAAAAGCAAAAGCAAAAGCAAAAGCAAAAGCCGTGGGCTGCAGCTATCAAATGGATGCAGCAGCGCTAAGTGCTTTCATTAGTACAAGAGGAAAGATGGATGCGAGGTGGCTAGGGCATAACCACGAAAGATTTATGCAAATTATAGCATGTATTAAGTAATGTCTGACTAACAAGCTTGCATTCAACTTTTCGCAGCTTACAATATGAAGAGAAGCTAGTTGTGTTGAATAATTGTTTGCAGGTGTTAGAATTGATAACTGTGAGGCGGGATCGAACATGTATGTCAGAGAGAAGAAAATACACCCATTGATTTCTTAATAATTCGAGGTGTCATCTTGCAATTGATCCATGTGACACTTTCCAATTCGTTTACGATCCCACGATGGTAGAATAAATTGAGAGATGTGCACCTTTACCCTTTGCCGTACCTATGGATTCTGGATTGGCATTTCAGAGACGTTCACGTCAATAACGAATTGTTTATCGTTATATCGTGTATTCATCGCAAATTTGAATAATAATTCTAAGGGACCCGCTTCAATATGTTGCTATTTGCATAAATTATCTACAACAATTAAAAATTAGTTCTGAAAAGAAATGTCAGTCTGATTTCCATAAAATGTTTCCTTGAGCAAAACAATAAAGTAAAATTATCGAAAATGATCGGTCGTATAAAAAAAAACGTGCCTGTAATTTGTCGTCAGTCACTTCGGTCGATACAATCTCGCTTCACTTCAGAAGGTCACCACATTTCGGGTCCTTGTTAAGCAATTTTGCGGTCGAACACACTTATTGCAGATGTGGCGACAGTGAATAACGACTAATTGGATACAGAGGAAAATATTTGAAAGGGACACCATTTGACGGCTGAAACCAAGAGCACATGGTTCAGCGTTTTCCTGTCTTCAGTTAGCAATCGGTTAGGCTTTCGGCGTTCGGCGTTCGGCGTTCAGCGTTCAGCGCTCGCCGGAAGTCGTTGATTGGGCCGGCACGTTTGTGTCCGAGGTCAATTCAATCGGTTTGCCAGGTGTTGATTGGAAGACATAATGAGACTGTTACAGAAATAAATCCTTACCTATTTGGAGACTTGCGATCGACTTTACCGAGAAACTATTTTGAAGGAGGAAATTTTATAAACTATAATTTCTTTTCTACGAGTGAACTTCCGTTTATCCGATCTATTACTTCGTTAACGAAACACGCTTCGACTATATAACGTCTATACAATGTAATAAAATCTGAAACGGAGTAAAGTTTTTATATTGGGGTAGTCGCTACGGGTTGGGTTTCGAGACCAACGTTCTTCCTAAAACATAAAACCTCCTGTGATTTGGCTCACCGGGACAAACCTATAAAACATGTCCTGACCTTCCTCAAATGCGTACCTTTATGTGAACACGCGGTTACGACGGCATAAAAAATACAGAATTGAAAGCTAAGCCCTAAAAAATACTTTGCACTTACGACTATAAAGTCTGTCTTAAATATAGAGCCTGCAATTTCCACTAGCTGCAGTATTAATTCACCGCTTTTCTCGTAAAAGAACGTCAACATCGAATTGAACTACATTATTCGTGCCGTTTCGACAGTGAGTCGAGAAAAGGGAGTGCGGACGCATCGTGAAACACCTAAATCTAAAAGAGCTTCTACTAAGGTGCCAGCGTCAGTAGCGGGTAGCGGTGCCAACTCAGATGAAAATCAAGGACATTCTCGTATGCGGGAAAGTTACTGAATAAACGTCTAGTTTCTCTTTAAAGCTAATAAATAACACAAGAATTTCGACGAGCATTCTAACGCTATTTTATTTGATGCAAGAATCTCATTTTTAGCGAAACCACTTGAAGAAAATACCAAATGCTAAAACTCCAGACGGAATTGGGATAGCCTTTTTTATCTGTGTAAAATATAGCTGCTACAGAAGCGTTACTAAACCTGAGTAAGTGTGTAGGAAACAGTGTCAACAATTTTACACTGTATTGCTTGCATGTATGTAGTGACTACTGACTAGTGACGCGCGCTCTAGCTATCTGGTTGACGGTTTGTGGGCGTATTGTGTTGTGTTGTGTACTGGTATACTGGAAGTAGTGGTAGGTACAGCCTTCATGTGTTCCAGATTTCCCAAGAGTCCCATTTCCTTGAGCCAGCAAGCCGCCGTCCTGTCTCGTACCGCATACCGTCGGGTGTCCTGCAAGGCAAGTGAGGCAGCAAGTAAGGCAAGGCATAGGCCGTGGCTGGACTCGACCCAGGCGCTTACAAGGGCTACGCGGAGATGGCGATTGCGCATTGCTCTCGCACGGCGTGGCTAGTCCATACATAAACTAGCAATCGGCCAAGAAAATTGCTTACATTCTTCTATCCAGCATAGCACTGATTTTCTGCATATCAAAAAGAAGCAAAGGAAAATTTACGAAATTCGGAGGAATTCGGAGGAAATGTAGCGAAATGGATATTTGATGATTATATTTCTCGCTGATAAAATCAGATGCTATCCGCTCTTCGATTCGCTTGACACGCGTCGAAGCTACGTCATTTTGTTGGGAAATATATTTATTTCGAAACCGAATAAATCTAAAAACACCAGAAGCATTTCAAAAGAATGTGATATCAATCTTCGTCTTGTTGGGAATAAAATAAATAATTGAAGACGAAGCGAAAGTGAACCCCTATTATAAGCAGAAGCTCGCACCATTACATAAATAAAACGGATGAAACTGAAAGGTATCCGAATTTTACACGAAATTGCATCCGTGAGGGGCTGCGAAACACTGGAGACGAGTCTGGTGTTAACTATCTGGAGCCGACACCAGCCGAGCACACGGAAATGTGGCAAGCAGATTGGATTGGGATAAATGGACCAGACAGAACAGAAACTGTTCTCTCCTCTCTACTTTACCCTGACTATTTTAGTAAAATCTCGAATCATTGAACGCTTTAGATAAAATATCCATTTCGTAACAGAATCCAGCCCTGGCTGTCTTTACTCGCTGTCTGCTGACATTCCTCGGCTCTAATTCTCTAAAGCTACCTATTCCTCAATCTCTATCCCCTGTCTTACTCAAGATGCTATAGCCTTTCTTTAAACCCTTCATTTGTTTTACTTTGATCGCGCGCAAAAACAAGGTGATCGACGAAGCTGGATGCAAGCTTCTCTAGATCGACTCACTGGCTTAGCTCACGAAAATCACGACTCGTCTGAGAATGCTTAAGGGTGGTTATGACTTATAAAGTGTGTGGGGTTGGTTAAGACACGCTGAGAAACGACAAGAAACTGAGAGAGCAGAGCAGAAGACGCGGAAACCGTGCCAGACACGTTTGAGTGCCTCATCACAACCCTTGAGGAACCCATCCTGTGCAACGCCTCCGTCGCCCGTCGACCGTCACCATCTGGAAATCTGGACAACGTCAATGTCAGAACTCAGAAGCCATTCGGCTGGAGTTATCTCCTTATTACAGCGATAAGGATATCTAGATATAACTGTGTTAAGAAAAACAGTACTCTTTCGTACTCAAAGTTCATATTCATGCTTTTTTCTCATGTCCCATAGCTTTTGTAAAAAATCGCGTTCACATTTGATTTATTTACATAGATCAATAACCCCACCAAATGAATAAAAGTTAGCTTTGTGGATAATTATTTAGATAAAGTAGTCCTCCCATGTTCACGAATAAAATATATTGTCTCATCTTTCTTCCATAATTCACATTGAATTGAACATATGCGAAAACTAAATTGATCGAGCAGACAGGCTTGGCGTATTTGAAATAAAGTCGACAAATTTATTTAATTTCATATGTAAACAAACTACTGGCATTATACCAGCTGATGTAGAATGGATGATGCTGAAAACTCGGTTCACTCGTCATTGATAAAGTTTTTTTTTACGTTTTTTTACGCAGCGCTGGCTACATATTTTTATATACGTGTATATCTAACTGCTTTCAGAAACATAAAAATTTGAGTGTGTTTGTGTAACACAACCGCCCTTCAAATATAACGTAAACAAGAAACACATTACTGGTTTCACGTCCACTCAATTGAGCGCATGTGAATTTAAAAACTCACTCATTGAAACCAATGGTATGATATCCATTGCATAAAACATCATTCATCCTCTGCCAGCTTCTTTCTTAATTGTCCCAATCTCTAACTCGATGCAATACGATGCTGAGCTAAAGAAGTAGGTAGCTCTAGGCATAGATATTGTGATGAAAAATAGTGATAAATAGGGTGTCAATCAACACTACCATATAGTATTTCACGAAACAGATCTCTCGTTTGATTTAGTACAAGCAATTGGAAGCTGATCTGACTCTACTAATATGCTGTATAATATTATGTATTTTTATGGCAATTATTTGACTCGCCAGAGTGATCTAGGAATGGTCAGTTTAGGCATTTGTAGTTTGTACCCACGAGCTGGCAGATGAACAGAGTTAATCGTCTCTACATTAGGCTCCTATTTCCTGCAACAAATCAAATCAGTTTGATTGATTGCCTGTCGAAAACCAGAAACGTAATGGGTTGAACAGTTGAACTAACATAAAAAAAAATCTCAGAACAAAAACAGGTCGTGGTTTATAAGTAATTATACGATATTAAATTAATGAAATTGATCTTTATTCATTCCGTCACTGTTCCGCCCAAAATAAGACTAACATAGTTCAAAGTTTTCAAACAAAAATAGTTTCGAATCCTTACAATACCGCAAGTACATTCTCAGACCACAGCTCTGTGGCAGTTCTTTGCGAGTAACCAACCAGCTGATAAAGTAGTTCTTGTGCGTCGTTCATCACCATGAGACTAGAGTAATCCTTAAAAACAAGGCCTCCAGCGCGGATAAATGCTAACATTCGTCTATGTTTGGGTTGTTTCTATGTGAGCCTAGACCCTCGACAACGCGAAAACTCGTCAGAGTATAGACCACAAACTGTGCATGATCCTACCAGATACACCCAAAATTAACATTCGGTATTTCTTGTTTGTTCTCTGATACTGTCAGGATCATACGTACCTAAATACCTCTTGAACAAAGCTCTCGAATAATCATTGACACTTCAATTTTATCATCCCATTTATAGTAAAAAAGATTAAAAAGGTTGAAGCAATCCTGGTATTGCAATATCTTGCTATAAATATACGACGCAGGGTCCAGTTCTGTTTATCCCCAGTTCTCCCCCAAACCGATAAATCACGGGTGGAGATTTTCTAGCAATCCCATTTGGATCGGCACTCGAGCCAGTGTTTAGGTGACAATAGAGCTAAACACCCGTGGTAGGTCTATTCTGGCAATCGGCTTTTTGTGACAACTGGGGAATTTCAAGCTTATAAAATCTTTGAATGCTTTAAAATACCGAATGCGTGCGTGTTTGTGCAATACACCAGCGGTGCCCGGCGCAGGTATATTTGGTTAAGATCGCACGCTTGCCGCCCTAACACTAAAGCATGCTGCTGGCAGTGGCACTATGGTGGCACCTTATTCCCCTGACGTCGTCTTCGCAGATAAAATGCAGCGGCTATTTTGTATTGTGGAGTTCTACGACAAAAGCCTTTGGAAGCTGCTTTAGAGGGCCATTTCCATGAGCAGCAAGACTCTAACAAATATTGCGTTCCTCGTCTTTCGACTGGTGGTAACGCCCCAAAACAGCAGCTGAACCACAGAAGAATATTTTCTAAACACTGGCCCCCTTTCTTCACCTCACTCCTTTACCAATTGTCAAACCCCCGGCCCCAGGATCTTCGAAGCCGAACTACATCTGGTTGATTTATGGCGTGTAACAAGGACCTACTTAGCACCTAGTTTCAATGCAATCAGCTGCTTTTAATTCGATTCTTGTGGAAAACACCGTGGTTTTCAGTAGTGTCGGTATACGACGCCGAAGCGGCGCCTCTCTCTTTATCGCCTCTGGTTTATGACAGGGGCTCTTCTCTCTCGTAATCAACCCCCAGAGATCCATTCCAGTTAGGGGTCCATGGATAGATATTATACTCAATCATCTATAACCCAGCCTCTTTCAAGCATGCGACACAGAAATGTGCCATAAAATTCTATTTTTTCTCAACCCTCTAACATTAATATTCCTATTATCGGTTGAAGCGACCATTACGAATCGACACTCGTCTGGCTATATTAAAATAGCCGAATGCGTTTCCTTGTTTTTCGTTGACCACATCTACCTCTACGGTCTGCCATCTTGCATTATTCATAAGAAACAAGAAATTACATTGTAATGTACAAGCAAACAAAATACATTTCCAGTCGAGCATACAACCATTACGTAGCCTGTTTGCCCTCACCTCACCCCGGGTTTGTCCCGGACTAAACTCGTAAAAGCTATACAATAAAATTCCTCGCACGATTGGAAAATATTAAACGCAATGCACTTACCGAAATTATACACATTTTGTGTTCATAAAAATCTCACGTCGCTACGAACGAAGTAATTGAATTATCCCGAAGAGCGATCTTCGCGCGCTGAGTAGGTGTAGAAAACGAACGCAACTTGTCGACAACTATTAGTTCAATTTCCAAAGTGCCACATATCCGGTGAAATAATAAAGAAATAAATAAACTCGTCAATAACCAAGAATATATAATTTTTATAGCTGCTACGAGACGACGAAAAAAACTTCTCCGACGATAAGAAAAAAGTCATTTTGGAAGACCAGTATGGAGCTTAGCTCAAAATTCTTTTCATATTTCCGTTACATTTCATTACACTAAAGGAATATTACTGCGAACAACGAACCAGTGTTAGAAAGTTCAGCTGATAGGCTGAAATGAGGGGGTGGGGGGAAGGGGCTGGGGACAAGATTATGGGTCAGGGGATGGGTATTAGTGAGCAGATTGATGACGGTGTTGTATTCGCGAACAAATGGTCATCATCATTCGCTCCCATCCCATCCCATCTCATCCCATCCCATTCCATCTCATCTCATCTCATCCCACTCTTATCTGCGTCTCGTCCTATCGTCAGCTATCGTCAGCCGTCACAGATTCTTGGCCGGTGCTTTCCTCACAGTCTCATTCCCAGTCCCGGTCCCGGTCCTGGCCATCCCGGCCATCCCGGCCCGCATCCCAGACCGCTAATCTAGCGAGGCATCACGCCTCATTTCTTGCGAAAGCACAATGCTAAAATAACGGCCGGAAATCACCTCACGAGATTGTTTGTCATCATGCTCACAAAAATAAATAAAAACTGGTGATTGAGAGAAAACAACGCAAATGGCGGGCTCGTCTGGAAAGAAAGGTCTTGTTCAATATTTTACATAGACTATTCTAAAAAGTACTTGCCTTTGTTTTATTTGCAAGAGAGTATGTAATTTAGAACGAATCCGCGTGTTTCATATTATGTTAGCTGCAATGCAAGCATTTATTGCAAAATAAGTTCGGTCAGTTTCCGAATCTATAGATCTATGTAGGTATATATGCTATCTAGATAGATAGGGGGTGGAAGGGGTGGAAGTCCTATACTATACGTGGAGAGGACTTGAAAGTTCGCTCCCTTACACGTGAGAAATGATAAATCGGCGTTCAATGATAAAAGAATCTCCCAGCCATACCGACTCGGCTGTCAACTTGAACAATGCTTTTTCTAGTAGAGAAGAAAATGAATTGTGGATGTTTATTTTCGCTGCGAAACGAGAGAATATGGCCAAAAATATTTTCTCTCATATATGGCCCGTGAGCTTATACGAAGTATAGTAGACACATACGGCAGCTTTAGTCCACGGCTCTGCGGCCATTATTGTACCATGCCGCCGCCGCCGCCGCCGCCGAAATCATCGCAGAGCCCTCGTCATATCGCTATCCCCCCCCCCCCCCCCCCCCCCCCCCCCCCCCCCCCCCCCCCCCCCCCCCCCCCCCCCCCCCCCCCCCCCCACCCCC